>JAECUM010095432.1:0-217153 GCA_016617855.1 Megalonaias nervosa
CACTTGCATGGAAATGATTTTGGCTCCGTTCAAAGTCACATTGGGACGTTCGGTACTTTGTTCCGTATAGTATCTGAGGAGAAATTGCTGATAGTATCCCGAGAAATTGTGAGCCACCACCGTGGCATAGCGATGACAATCTCCGTAACGTTCGATGTCTTCTTGGCTCCACGTTTTGTCGATAGGGTCTAAGATCCATTGGGCAAAATCGGTCAGAGTGTTCGGTCCCCGAAAGATTTTTTCACGTCCTCCAAGAATCTTGCTGAAGTGAGGGCAATGAGTAAAGATAGGCTCATGGATGCACTTCTCGCACGCTCGGTGAATCACACAGAAATTAGGAATGTGAATGCCAGTCACATGCATGCATTCGAAATCGAAAAAGATGAAATTGCCTTTCTTTTGGTTATCTTCTTGTTCTTCATGTTTGGAATGGTATTTTTTAATGTAGCATTGGTGTTTCAAGTCCACTATTTGTGACATCGCTTCTTTCCTGACGTGCGCCTTGGCATTATTGGTACGTATGTCTTGTCCACAAGTAGGGCACAATCTCAGGAGTTGACAAGCACATTTCTGCTGTGAACCTTCCGTCCTCAGATGTTGTTGGTAACAAGCAGGGCTGACAAAAGTGCACTGACAAACTGGACAATACACTTGTTCTTGTCCTTTGTCCAGACTTGGTTTAGAGGCCAAACATCCCTCACATGCTTGTGTTGGTCAAGATTGTTATAGCCATAGTCACATTTATCACAGTAATAACCGTATCCCAGAAATGTAGTGATACTGGTGATGGTATCGAAATGTTCATCGTGATGATAGACGTGAATGTATTTTCCGTCTTTGAAATTTTTGCCTCGAAACAACAGAGGTCTCCGCACTTCTTAAGGGTATACTTTCAAGGTGTAGCGTGGAGCCAAGACGTCTTGCAATTTTTGCATTTCAGGAATTCCACAAGATGTGTCTTTGAAACTGCCTTCTTGCTGTAACAGGAGTTCTGCTGCTCTTTGTTGTTTGGCTCGGTCCGATCGTTGAGTAATTTTCCAGGCTCTTTTTCATTCTGCCGTGTCATTATTGTCGGCATACATTCGTCCCACCACGATGGCACGGGCTAAACACATCTTGTCTTGAAGATTGTTCATTTTTGTGCTGTGAAGGTCGTCCACCAATAACACCTTTTTGCGTCCTGTCCCTTGGGGAAGAGAAACATGGGCCATGAACAGTGTCGGTGATGTGAAACTTGTCGTTGGATTGTTGCACGTGTTGAATCTTGTCGATGACTTTGGAAGGTGTCAGTTCTGCTCTACTGCTAAACTCGATCCAAACGGGTGACTTCAAACTGTCGTGATGAATGGAAAGTCTCAAGCGATCGTCTTCTTTGGCTTCACATTGCCGTTTCAGTGTGGTTAACAAAGAATCCCACACACTGGTGATGAACCGTTCTGCTTTCTCCAACGGTACGTCGGACTTGAAATCTTTAAACTTCACCGTGTACGTGTAGGCCGCAGTTCTAAATTTTCTAGAGGAGCGTTTGTCCGTCTCTCGAATGTGGTAGTACTTTTCAGGGTTTACTGGTGGTGATGGACTTTGACTTGGTGTAGACTCTCTGGGCCTAGATTCTGGCTCACTCATCTCATCTTCAAAATCGCTGGCATGAATTTGAGCCAAGACTTCATCTACTGTGCGAGGCGATAAATCACACTTCTGCCTCTTACTTTCTTCTCCTTTCTTTACGAAATGCTACGATCGTTTCATCTTGACTGCAAAAAAGTCAAATGACTACATTTGAAACGCCACGGACCCCTATATATCGATGTCAGGCTCAGTGTATATATATAAAGGGCTGGTGACTTCCCTCTCTGTATTCATCTCACTTTCAAGCCGATCAGCTCGATGGAAGAACCCACACAGATCGAACTTCTGATTAAAGCTTTGCGAGGTGTGATAAGAAAGTTTTCTTCAGACAAGCCGACGGACTACTCTCCCTCCTTTCGAGATAAACTTCAAGATACTTGCTATATCTATCAGAAGAAAGGGCATCGGGCTACAGAATGTCCTGACCGTCAGAAAAGCAAGACCAGTGTCAAAAGAGAAAAAAGTCAGGATACCTGTTATCATTGTCAACAGAAAGGACATTGGTCTTCAGACTGCCCTAAGAAACAACAGGAGCAGGAGGAGGAAGAAGAAAAAGAGGTACCTCAGCAAAAGAAGAACCCCGACACGTTCAGAAAGAGAAGACAGAATGAAAAGAAGACGAGAAAAAAGCGAGGAAGAAGAGGAGGAAAAAACTGTGAAAGTGAAGAAACTCAAAAAACAAAGAGAGTGAAGAAAAAGAGCCAGAAGAAGTCTGTGAACTTGTTTTAAAAAGTGTTGTGTTGTGTTGTGTTGTGACCTTGAATTGTAAAAATTTGTACCAGAATAGACCAGACTGAAAAAACGTAAGTGTCTCTTGGTTTTGATTGTTTAGAATAATAAGGACCTACACTCGTGCACTCACACACATACATCATAGGGTTAAAAAAATAAAAGGGATTTGGAGTTTTAATTGATTTTGGCAAAATGAATATTATCACTTTTCGAAAGAAGTGAGTGGCCCTGAATAGGGCCTTTGGGTGATTGTTTTTTTTTTCTCAAAACACAAACTCAGGAACGAGAAGCAATCCGCTTTAACTGTCTTAAGCCTTTGCCACGGCCAAGGCCTACTTCTGGACTTGCTCCTGTCAATGATTTGGTAGAAATCGCCAGAGGTGGTATCTCAGGTGTAGTAACCGGGTTGAGCTGTTTGGCTCGGGAAGGTCTTTTTCTCTTGGGTCGTAATAAAAATATTTGACACATTTGTTTCAGACTTCTTAACTCTGCCAGAATTAGCAAAGTGCTTAAGTTTGTTCAGTTTTCTTATTTCAAGCCCTACAAAAGAATACCAAGTTTGTTTCGGATTATAGTCGCGTATGCACTTTGTGCTTTTGCGACTGGTTGTGGCCCTAAGCTGGGCGACAGTCCCCTTAAGGGGGCGCTTGGTCCTGAGCTGGACCTTTTTGCAGTTAGGCCCCGAGCTGGGCCCTTCTGCATTTTGCCTCGTTATCCTATCAATATGGACGTACCTACCTCGCTCCCAAACGGCAGACCCACCACCAGGTCTCCCACTCCGGCCGCATCCCCCACCCCACCCGCCACCAAAGATCAATCCGCCCTGCTTTATCTCAGCCGGGCAGATTGTTGGTCAAATCCTTTCCAGTTGTGCCTACTGGTGTCCTTATACCAACATTGTGTGAGTCACCTGTGCAATTGATCAAATGTTACAGAGTTGTGAATTTAGAAGATATTCTTGTGTTGGAATTTTGCGTACTTAGCGTACTTATATTGGCCAAAAGGTTTTCCAATCAGCTGGATGTGAGTCATCCGTTAAATTTTAGCACCGCTTGGATATTTTTGGTTGCCGATTTTGAGTCGCCGTCCAAAAAGATCATGTTTGCATTGTGGTGGTCTTCAAAAACGAAAGTGAAGACTTTAGTTGTTTTTTGTGGGTCAGCAGGCAGAACCGCCTGGACTGTCCCTTGCCTTTGAGCTTGTCCGTGTCCGGGGGGGTGGGTTATGGGACAGCAAGGAGGTGTCCGGAGGGGGGTGTCCTGGACTGTCCCTTACCTTTGATTCGATACATGTACTGGGGATTTGTGGGGTAGCAGGTAGAGCTTCCTGGACTACCCCTTACTTTGATGTTTGTCTGGCAAATTTGGCTGAATAGTTATATACATCTTTTCTGTGTAGGCAATTTGGCTAGTTATATCTTTTCTGTATGGCAAATTGTTGATTTCGGTAGTTATTTACATCTTTCCTTCTGCTCCTTCTTCTCTCTCCTGGTCGGCTCTATTTTTGGATCTTCTTTATTTCTGCTTCCTTTTGTTATCTGTATTCTTTTATTTCCTTTCTTGGTTTGTTTTCTTCATTATTTGCTGCAACGTTTCATGCTGTTTCTTTTCTTCGTTGCTGTTTCTCCTTCCTTATCATGGTGCTGTTCAGTCATGGTGTTTGTTCTGTCTATTAGTGTGCGTCAGTGTGTTATTGATGTTATTAACTTAGTGTATCTTAATGTATAGTTTATTTCTCCGTTCAGATTTGACCGTATATATTCCTTAATTTTATGGCCAATATCTCCTCTATAAGGTTGTTTTAGTACGCCCTTAACGCTGTTCTACGACATGTACTTTAGTGTGGGAAACCTGAAATTCCATACCGTATACTTCGATATAGCTGAATTTATACAGCGGTCTAGTAGTGAGTGGTATGTCAGTAATAGAATGATTCATTAATGGGCATATACGGTTGGCTAGCGAGATAAGCCTACTTCAGTACTGAGTGCTGTATAATGTTACAGTCCTATGTGGTTGGAATAATTTGATTGGTTGTTGGACTTTGGAGATTTCAATCCTTTTCCATGTCATAGATGTACAGAATTTATAAGAATGTATTAAGAATTATTGTCGTTTAAGGCAAGGTCCTATTTTATTGTAATTTGTAATTGTAGAATGCATGCTAGGGATTAAAACGGTGTTATTATTCGATTTTACTATGACGGGTTATGTGTAGGGATAACTTTATAGGGTTAAAATGTTAATAGATTGGTATTGATATATGGTCCTTTATGTTAAACTTTATTGTCGTTTAAAGTAAGGGCACATTTTATTGATTGAATGGTGTTTAAACTAGTACGATCAACTACCTCTCTTTAATTAAATTAAATTAATGTAAATCATGGAAAAGTTTTTAAACTAGTACGATCCACTACCTTTCTTTAATTAAATTAAATAAATGTAATTCACGGAAAAGTTTTGTAATTGTAATTGTATTCTAATTATATTTTTAGTTGTGATTGTATTTGTAAAATGCTTTCTTTACCTTATGCGATGTGTGCGCGGTGTAGTCTATCCAGTCCATGGTCAGTTTCCTTTGTTCCTTTGTTCTGAGTTGTGACTCCCTGTAGCTGCGGCCATGTGCTTCTTAGTGTTGTTTGCTGTTTTTTGTCCTGGGATCACAATTTCGGCAAAAACCTGGAATAAATCCTGTGTGAATATCCTTTTTCATCTGTTTTGTTGTTTTTCCTCACTTTTCTTGAAGTTTCTTGGAATATAAATCCAAGAAATTTGTTGAAAGTGACAGCAGCTTGGCACACGTCCGTCCTCTTCCTCCACCACACGGCCCCACACCATACCAAGTTTGTCTTGAAGGAA
This sequence comes from Megalonaias nervosa, assembly GCA_016617855.1. NCBI lineage: Eukaryota > Metazoa > Mollusca > Bivalvia > Unionida > Unionidae > Megalonaias > Megalonaias nervosa. The sequence continues at coordinate 5,220 of JAECUM010095432.1, forward strand.
GATTGAAACTCTAAGTTACGCGGACGTGAAGGAAAACACCCCGTTTGTTACTGCAGTTAGCTGTTATTGTGTTAATTCTAATCATGCTTGCCTTATATCTTTGTGTTTTATAGGTCATATTTCTCCTGATGAAAATACATGCATGAATAAACAAACATCTTGGGTCATTATCCTTAAGGTTCACTGAACTTTAGCTTCTTTACTTCATACAAACCCCAGTTTCACAAAATTGAAGAAAAAAATAAACAACAAAAAATTTTAAAACTAACGCAAGAACAATCGTACCCTGGGCGATCCCAAGGAAATTATGTCAATTTTTATGGTCAAATACATCACAGCATATTTGGATGAACTGTTCTGTGAGAACTTTATTTCCACTTTATCAAAAAAGGAGGAATTTTTAGTTGCCTACATCTTCAGTTCACTCTTGCGATATTTAATAATGGTATATTTTTTCCTGTGAATCTTTCTTAAGGAAAATATAACGTAAAAACAAACGTAAGTGTGGTGATCTTTTTTACAGCAGGAATAACATTCTCTCTCTCTCTCTCTCTCTCTCTCTCTCTCTCTCTCTCTCTCTCTCTCTCTCTCTCTCAATCTCTACTCTTAATCTCTCTCTCTAACACTGTCTGTCTCACTCTGTCTCTGTCTCTCTGTTTCTCTCTCTCTCTCTCTCTCTCTCTCTCTTCGCCAAAGTAGCTTTGATTGAAATCCTAATGGTATCTGTTCCCCTTTTGAAGATTCCTCTCCAAAATTGTGACCAGTAGTCACCATAATTATGTGAACTCTTCCGTTTGTCATGTAATTTTTTTCAAAAATTTACACTTACAAATTGTAAATCAGTCAATCGTTGGATGAAATAAAATTTTGAGTTTACGAGCTTGTAAAATTCAGGTATCTTAGCCTTATCCTTATTTTGTCACGGAATAAGTTTTCTAGCATTAGATTTGCCGTTTTTCAGAAAGGAAACAAACGCACGACTTTTTCAAGAAAGATGCGAGTGACATTGCACTGTATAACCCTGCCTATGGTTAACTCTGAATTCTAAAACCAAAACATGCGTTCAGAAAAATGTAACAATGTTTGACCTATTTTCTCGCAGTTTCAGTTCAGCCAGTTCAGTGACGTCACTTAAGCTAGAAATTTTGAGGCTATAAATATAGACTTGGGTTTTCCACAGGTTGTAGCTATAAATACTTACAAGGGTTTTTAAACGGGAATTTACCATTTTTCTTTTCTTTCTTTGTTTGTATGGATAGTAGAATGTGTGTTATATGCGTTCCCTTTCGTTGATGTGGATAGTAGATATGGGTGTGTTTTATGCATTCACGTTCATGGTGTGGATAATATATATGTGTATGTTTTATGCATTCGCGTTCGTTTGTGTGGATAGTATATATGGGTGTGTTTTATGCATTCTCATTCGTTTGTGTGGGTAGTATATGTGTATGTTTTATGCATTGGCATTGGTTTGTGTGGACAGTATATGTGTATGTTTCATGAGTTCTCGTTTGCTTGGGTGGATAGTATTTGTGTATGTTTTATGCGGCTGTTTGTGTGGATAGTCTATATGAGTATGTTTTATGCATTGGCATTCGTTTGTGTGGATAGTAAGTATGGTGTGTTTTATGCGTTCCCGTACATTTGTGTGGATAGTAAGTATGGTGTTCTTATTCTTTTCTTCCTTTCTGTGTGGATAGTATAAGATGTGTTTGTGTGCGTTTGCGTATGTTTGTGCGGATAGTATAATGTGTGTGTGTGTGTTTTTTTTGCTTTCCCATTCGTTTGTGTGGATAGTATATGTGTATGTTTTATGCGTTCTCTTTCGTTTGTGTGGATAGTATATATGTGTATGTTTTATGCATTGGCATTAGTTGTGTGGATAGTATATGTATATGTTTTATGCGTTCGTTTGTGTGGATAGTATATATGTGTATGTTTTATGCATTCTCATTCGTTTGCGTGGATAGCAAGCATGGTGTGTTTTATGCGTTCCCGTACGATTGTGTGGATAGTAATTATGGTGGGTTTTTTCTTTTCTTTCTCTCTGTGTGGATGGTATAAGGTGTGTTTGTGTGCTTTCGCGTACGTTTGTGTGGATAGTATAATGCGTGTGTTTTATGCATTCACGTTCGTTTCTGTAGATAGTATATGTGTGTATGTTTAATGCGTTCTCTTTCGTTTGTGTGGATAGTAGATATGGGTGTTTTATGCATTCTCATTCATTGGTGTGGATAGTATATGTGTATGTTTTGTGCATTCTCATTCGTTGGTGTGAATAGTATATGTGTATGTTTTATGCGTTCACAGTCGTTTGTGTGGATAGTATTTGTGTATGTTTTATGCATTGGCATGAGTTTGTGTGGATAGTATATGTGTATGTTTTATGCGTTTTCGTTCATTTGTGTGGATAGTATATGTGTATGTTTTATGCATTGGCATTCGTTTGTGTGAATAGTATATGTGTATGTTTTATGCGTTCGTCTAGCGTTTGTGTGGATAGTAAATAATGTGGTGTTTTATGCATTTGCGACAAAGTCTCTTTTCAGGGACACTCCACTGCCTCGAAAAGATTTATTCTTTCTTGCCTAAAAAATTTTTTTTTAGTTGTTGTATAATTTCTGTTGAACTCACAAAAACATTATTCTCTGTTGCAAGTGTCCAGTACCGTGACGTTCCTATTGTTCCCATACAAAATTCCCATTGACGCTATAGTGTTCCAGGGTGTGCCATTTGACGCTATAAATCTTGACGCTATAGTACAAAGTAGGGTCCTGTAATGCTAATTCCCATTGACGCTATAAATCTTGACGCGCTCGTTTGTGTGTATAGTATATATGGGTGTGTTTTATGCATTCGCGATCGTTGGTGTGGATAGTAGATATTGGGATTTGTTTCTTTCTCCCTTTATTTTATGTGTGTATTGGTCTCTGTCCCTATAAGACTCCCTTTATCCATATCAAATTCATTTCACCTACCTACCTACAGTATCGCGTATTCAGGTCAGCCAGTTCAGTGACGTCACTGAAGCCAAAAATTTTGAGGCTATAAATATAGATTTGGGTTTTCCACATATTGTAGCTATAAATACATACAAGGGTTTTTAAACAGGAATTTACCAAATGTTGTAGCTAAAAATAGACCCTACCTGTTCCATTCCTCTTGTCGCTATACAGGCCCAATATGTTTTGTCGCTAGACAGGCCCAATATTTTTTTGTCGCTAGACAGGCCCAATATTTCCTCATGTTAAATTCCCCTTGTCCGTAGGGTACAAAGTAGGGTCCCGTAATGCTAATTCCCATTGTCCGTAGGGTACTATAGCGTGTGCCATTTGTCCGTATAAATCTTGGCACCAGGGTACAATCCCCCAAATTTAACATTACGGTCTACGTGTCGCTATAAATCTTGTCGACAGGGTACAACCCCTTTAATTTTATCGCTAGAAAACTTGTCGCCAGGGTACAACCCCACTAGCTTAACATAGATGTTCCATTGTCGCCAGGGTACAGCCCCTCTAATTTTGTCGCTAGAAATCTTGTTGCCAGGGTACAACCCCTCTAATTTTGTAGATAGAAATCTTGTCGCCAGGGTACAAAGTAGGGTCCCGTAATGCTATGTCCCATTGTCGCCAGGGTATCCCACTACACTACTTATGTATTAACCCCTTTTTTCTGTTTGACAACTCCAACCGCCTTTTTCAGGACCACCCTGATCACTAGAAAAATGAGATACTAATCTTACTTGTGACAAACTGTAGTGTTGTGTTTTGTGCATGTATGTATTTGTTTGTGCATGTTGTTTACAACTCAGACTTCAAACTCTTACCATTTCTCCTGTGTTGGTACGTGTGTAAGGGTTGTTACGTATATGTAATTAAATTGTTTGTGTGTTAGTTTTGAAATTCTTTTTATTTTACTTTTGTTTCATTACATTTTATTGTAATGAATATTCTCATGGGATTCAAAATTCCTTTTTCAGTAATTCGATATTTTCTTTTAGTAGATGTTGTTTATCTAAGACGTAAAACGTGTTAAATGAGAATTATTTTTAGTTAATCTAATTCGTCTTGGGTTGCGAAGTTCGTAAACAGGCAGTTAAAATGATTGGTCAGTATCAAGGCCATACTTTGCTTGCGTGATCACCATGTGTAAACAACGTTTTTTTTTATTATTCGTTCTTAATTGGGGCTACACGGGCGTACGTGATACATGTCTTGTAGTAAGAGACCACATGACCAGTCTCGCGAGACTGAAATGATGTTTTTGGGGTTTAAATATGCATTCTTAATTGTTACGTATCGGCTCGTTTAAAGTAACATAAAGAAAAGAGTGACGACAACAAGCTTTGTAAATTTTAACAAAAATAATTTATTTCCCTAGAAAACACGGTGAAAAGGTGAAAATATAAAATAGGACTTACGATTTGCGAAGAAGATCCCAAAATTCGTCCTAAAATTGTGAAATACACATAAGTCCTGTAAACAAACAGTTATAATTGAAGTAGTCCGAATCTCAATTCCGTTCCAAGATGGCGGATGATGACGTCAGACGAAGGTTTTACACAAATGTTAAGAATTTTTACTGTGAATCACAATTTGTACTGTTTTGTTCCAATTTAGAATTACTTTCATAAATTGTCTTTGTCTAAAGCCAGTTATGTATAGTTCTCCAGGGAAAATAATTATTATTTAAAAGGTAGATGATGTGCAGCTATCATCAATAACAAAACACATGTCGTTCTACAGTCGCTCTACAGACGTACGAACGAACAACTCTTTCCAGCACAAAAGAATACCTTCTTCTCAAGGTATTAGCAACTCTATAAGATGTTAAAATGGGACTCCCTCTAAGGTGTTAAAATATGACTCTAGACTATTTCGCAGGTACCTGAGTATTTAAGGCGAACTAAAACGTCATTTCATGTACACGCACGAAGAACACATGGCGATTTCGAAATCTCACCACTGCAATACAGAATGTCAACAAGTATTATTAGAAATGACCGTGGTCACAACCAATCATTTACATAGCTTTTGGCAACTGTTTACTTGAATCGACAATCCGACATGCAAAAATCGTGCTCACGCGAGTCACATTTACGATCTAAATAAACACGATGTTTTTATCAAAATGTCAGACCCTGTGAACATAATCATCATCACAATAATAATTATATTTAATGATATAAAAATGAAATAAAAAGAATTCAAAATTTTAACACACATGTAATTAAACTACATGGTCGTAATGTAATATTTTTCTGTCAGAGTCGTTTTAGCATCTTGAAGGAACAAGGCGTTTTTTTTATTGTTGCCAGATTATTTGTTTTCATCTGCTTTTTGGATTTATTAATTTATTCTCCTGGAAACTCAACAAGTTGACTTTTTTATTGAAAAAAAATCTGAAATATATTCAGTGGACATTTATTCTGGAATTATTCGGAAACAAAGACTGATTCAATTGAGGAATTGTTGATATTCGTACATGGACCACATCTGACGTCATCGCCTTCCATATTTGTATGTCGTCGAGATTCGAACCTGGATTCTAATAGAACTATTCAGTGATAGGACTTGTATTTTTCATTCTTAGGATTAAATTTTGGATTATATTCACAAACCGTAAGTCCTATTTACCAATTTTTACATTGTTTTCTAGGGAAATAAATTATTTTGTTAAAATATACAAAGCTTGTTGACTTCACTCTTTTCTTCTGTTACATTTGTACAAGCCTACACGTAACAGGGTATAGTAGTGTGTCTATAAATACTTCAAATCTATCCTTGTCTGTGATAGTATGTTTGTGTGAAAGTGTGTTTATTTAATCTCCCTTCTCCTTTAACATCCTCCATCCCCTCTTGTGTGAAAGTATGTTTGTGTGTATGTGCGAAAGTGTGCGTATCGCAATTGCCTACCCTTTGCATTGCGGTGTAGGGTGTGTGTTTGAGTACATAATCAACTAGTGGTTGCTGGGCTTTACATGCTTTGTGTTTGAATAGTATATTTGATGTTTTGAAGAGATGTGTGTCTGGATTGTTGAAAAAAAAAATAACATTACATTTCCCGTGCGGCACTATTAAGTTTTCAATACGGAAACGGCCTATAACAATCCCCGAGATAGCATTGGACTTCCCATTTAAGTCTATAATACCATTCCTATGTTAATCATATGGGTAATATTGACATTGGAAATACCGCGTGACCATAAACTGAATCAAAATGTAGATTTTCCTTTTGGTTTTATAAACTGTTGACTCCTTAATACTATTCCCCATGTTAAACCTATGGACCGCTGCAATATAGGATTTCCCATTCTGCTCTATATCAGCATATCAAAATGTTTACTTGTTCCATAGAACCAGGAGTTACAATGTTGTGACTGATGACGAGGATAAATTTACTCTTTTGTACCAACATACCTACATTAACAGATTTGTAAAAGAGCGTAGTGTTCTATAGAGTCAAGAGTTTTAACGAGGTCTATGAAAGCGAGAATGAAATTACTCTTTTGTACTTACTTTTGCGCAAACACAATCTAGTACAAAAACGTCTATTCATGATTTAGTATACGAAATGTGTCTGATAGCGAGAATTAAATTACTCTTTCGTACTGACTTGTGCACATACACAGACTAGCACAAATACATCTACAAACAATCTGGTATGTGACATGTGACTTATAGCGAGAACGAAATTATTTTTTTAAATTTTACCCATTCTTGTATGTATGTATGTATGGATGGATGGATGGATGTATTGATGTATGCACATACACATAAATCGATGCGTTTTAAGGCACATCAGCACAATTCTAGCTATATAGTTCGAATTTAAAGTTTAGTTCAAATATATAAAGATAAAACTGTGAGAAACTTGAGAAGTAAATGTCCTTTCAAATAAATCTGACTACGCAGAGGGACGAAAACATTTGTGCAAAAGTGACTTTGAAAACTAGTCTTAGTCCAAAACTGCAGACGAGGTGAAATTAAAATGTTTAAAAGAAGACTTGCTGCCAAAAATGGACCTTACTGTGACATTTGTTTTGATTTCCATTTGATAAAAATTACTGATTGATAACGATCAATACAAATTCCACTTTCACCAGTTACAATTAAATAAAAAATAAAGAGTACAAACAATAAAAGGATTTAACCTTTGTGTGGTAAATTCATACAACGTTTCACTGTAATGAGGTAAGGGACAAAACTATATAATTTTTAGCAAAGCTTTGGCATTGCATTTCTGTTCTTTACTCGGCATTTTGGAAGTAATAATTTGCTAACATCTGCAGTGCTTCAAATAAGATGGGTGATCAAAACTGTTTTAACGAGAGTGACGGAATAACGATGTTGTTATACGTAAGGATGTTGTTACATGTAAGGATGAATTATTTGATGCGTAAGAGTATATCTTGTCGCACGGAAGCATTGCTGTGAAAATTATATATATATATATATATATATATATATATATATATATATATATATATATATATATATATATTTGCTGCTTTGACGTTGCATTACTTTTCGTTATGATTTAAATGATTTGGCTACACAACATTATCTTCCGCAACTTCACTTCTTCGCCAGCTAAGAGCAATCGTTACAATATCAGCTGACATAGCACAATGATCACTTTGCATACCTTTTAATTAGGGAATAATGAATTTCACTTATGTCTCTCATTTGGAATATTTTAATGCCTATTTGATCCTTTTTGCGTTAAAACTGTAAAATAAACTTACAAAAAGTATTAATTCTGAAGTAATTGTTATGGTCACGTATGTAGACCGATTGCTACGACTAGATGCTCCGACATATAAAGCTCATGTGTACCCATTCTGGGGTAAATAACACTTCTTACATGCCAAAAGGTTCTTTGCCCTGAGATCTATACACTGTCAACAAAGGCCATATAAATACACTGAAACAGACAAAGATATACGGGTGTATTTCCAGAATTACAAGGAATACTGTCAACCATATTTTAAAATATGTCTTCATGAATCAAATCTACCACATATGCTAGCCATCGTTCGCCACTAAACTTAAACAATGCTAATGTGTTCCGTTCGTCGAGTTTTGTCTTAAAACAGCTATCTTCAGCTATATATTAACCAAGGGACCCCAGTTGAAAGTTGGTATCTTAAATGCAGGATAATAGTCTAATTGTATAAAGAACAAAGACTCACTAAATAGGTCTAGGGCTGACACTCCTGTACTATACAATACCCACTCCATCCCCTCTGTACTTTCAACTGTTTAGCGTCATTAGAATACCATGTTTTCCTGTTGTCAGGTGATTCATCCTATTTTGTACCAGATTTGAATCTGTTAAAAGCGTTCATGCTGTCGTTGAGAAGCAAGAATCATTTTCAGATATCAACATGGTTTTACGTCATTTGCTGACAGAGTTAAATCTAAATTTCTCTCTGTAAGTCAATTCAACAATTTCTCACGTAATAACATTTATTTGCAAACCTGGACAGTGTTTCGAAATATGTGTGGAAGCAAATTTATCGCTGAGAGCAATGCATCCTTAATATTTTGTATTATACTTATGGCCGCTTTGGTAAATTGTTTGTCTGAATAATGTTTCCCTACTAAGTACAGGTAAGCCTATAATAGAGTAAATCTGACAAAGTTACCTTATGGCCATAGAACACAATTAATTTTATTATATATTCTCTACATTTGTTTCTCAGTACTGAACTTTCCACTGTGTGACAATCACTACAAATCATATGTTAATCTAAAATACCATCAAAGATGACTTCACGGTGAAGTTCTTGTCAAAGGTTCACCGGCATTTTTTTGAAACGATTGACTGTCAACAAACCAACAAACCAATGCCTTATTACTCACTCTGCACTGTCGTCGAAATGCACACAGACAACCACACCATAAGCTCATATTCTACAGAATAAACAATTGCCTTTAAATCCATACCAAGAATGCCTAAATCTAACTCTTGTATCACCACCAAACGGAGACAGGAAAAAACGCTTTAAAAATAGACTGGGACTACATTCGTGAGTACTGAACCGGAACTATTAATTGTGACTTGATGCCTGAAAGGCCCAATTTGTATGGCCAATTTTAGTCAAACTTTTATATTTGCATGCCACACTTATTTCAACTTTAAGCATGAAGTCTTTTCGAATTTCCTTGCAAACAAAACATGTGACAGCTGTCTGAAAGTGTGTACTGCTGGTGTTCCACAGGGTGCAAGTTGTGGTCCAAGTGTTCTTGAGAAACCAAAACTAAATTTGCTATATCCTCCTTAATTAAAGGAATTTTTCAATGCAGTAAAAACCTAATTGTAATACATGATAAGGCCTGTCTGAAAATATGTTTGAAATGTAAATATATTGATATATTAAATTTTAATGGAAATATAAATAAACATTTAAATTTATTTATTTTTTTTTTTTTTAAATTTCATACAAGTTATGACATTCAGTTTGACAAATTTAAGGCAGCAAAGTTGATTAATGAATGGTATTTAAAACAAATGGTAGTTTGGGTCTGTACAACTGATAACATTTTTCCCAGGGGTACTGAAGCATAATAGCTCACAGTGATTTTGGCAGCAAATTGCAATATGCCTATCCAGATGCATATAGGTGTACACATTAAAGAAACAATGACAGGTGCTATGTTCCACATTTATTGTATCAGGTACTTGGGCAGTTGTTTGTATAACTAATAGCGCACTCAAATTTAAAGTTTTGATGGGACCACTACCATGTTTTATAGCAAAAATGCATTCCATTTTAATGTCGTTAACTACAAAAATCAACAATGTGATAGGAAAATACAGTTTCAGGGAGGTTCCACCTTACTGAACAATGGTGCGAATCTCTCTCATGAAGATCTAAGTCATGTCTTTGAGGTGCTGTATATCAGTGTGCTGATATGAACTAATCCTGGTCACTTATAGCAGTACACTGCACATGTCCTTATGAGACCTTGCTATCACCACCGGACTACTGGAGAGCTTCCAAACTGATCCTTCTCTAACACTTTGTTCCCGATACCAGGCTAGACCTGAAAAGATATAACATGTTTCACTTAATTCCAGAAAACAGTAAGATGTAGGCAAATGAAGTTAAAATGTGTTAAATATGGTGATTTCAAAATAACATTCAGGTTGCAAACATGGGAAAAAATAGTAAACTTGACAGAGTGACACTCAGAAATGTAAAGCAATGGGCATGTATTAAAGTGATAAATGCATCCTAAAAATAGATGAGGTTTCTATAAGCATATTTAGCCATTTACAGGTTAAATAACTAATCAGGTATAGTATGTATTGTAAAGTTTAAGGCAATATTGGAACGGTGAGGTTTGATCATTTTTGCAAACATTACTACATACCAGAATACAGGAAAGTCAAATGACAATGTACCAAATTAAAATTTATTACTATAAGCAATCTTATGCATGAGGAAAATAACAGTTTTGGATATTGCGAGTGAATACAGCCAAATGTGACCACACAGATCAACTATAGGTACCAATATATCCTATATCATCAACTAAATGTGAAATTCTGATCCCCAAAACATGTAAAAAAGGATGGACATTTGCACATGTGGGACATAAGCAATGTGTTTGTTAAAATCACATGTGCAAACATAACCCAAATGATCTGTTTGAACATTTTAGTGTATTTTAAGAGTGTTGGTTACCAGTTATTAAGCTCAATGTTTCAGTGGAATCAGATATCAGCTGATGCTACCATATTGCACTCTGTCAAAGTACTAAACTGAAATATGTTACCATACAGAGGCATATTCATGATGAAAATAACATCTTGGGATATTTGAAGTGCACACAGCCAGAACTGAGCTTTACTGATTCACTATATGTACAATGTCAGCCTATATGATGTACTGAATGTCAACTTTTGTACCGAAACAGTCTAAAATATATGCATATTTGTTCATGTCAGATATGTAACCATGTTAAGATCAGTTGTACAAAGTTAAATTCAAATAATCTGTTTGAATATTTCTTATGTAATCTTTAGAGTGTCAGGTAACAAATATTACTAGTAATTAATAATGCATAAAGCAAAATGGATCATTAGAATTCCCATAATATCATCTAGGCCACAATGCCGCACTACATCAATCAATATCTTAACGAAACTGAACAATAAAATGGAATGCATTTTGTGTTCAACTTACATCAATTTGCTGTTTTCTTACATGCAAGGGTAAATATACCTGGGAAAAGTATATTTTATCCCTTTGACCTGTATTTCATTCTCTGACAGCTTAATATGATTTTGTAGAGTACTTGAGCAGGTTCAAGTATAAAGTTTACATCTCTGTCCTCTCACTAAATACACTATAACTATGTTTATAAACATTTTTTTTTTTACTGATGGCTATACAAGCAGATATGTATTACTCAGGATGTCACCCCATCATAAACACATAAATTAACTGGGTACTGAACCGAAACTACTAATTGTGACTTGATGCCTGAAAGGCCCAATTTGTATGGCCAATTTTAGTCAAACTTTTATATTTGCATGCCACACTTATTTCAACTTTATACATGAAGTCTTTTCGAATTTCCTTGACTTGATACCTTATAAAGTATGTACTCATACGTCAGCATGTTCAAATATACATGGCCATTTTAATCTTATAAAGTGATATGTTTTACACAATAGACAGATTATCACATGTATTTGATTACTATAAGATTATACAATTTGTTAGTGACTGTAGGGCTTGTGTAGGCATGGACAAATAAAATCTACTGGCCGTCAATCAGTTCTTGCCACTGTTTTGTGCGTCTTTTGCACTTTATTTGGAAAGCATACTGAACCTGCTCATTCATTTAATTATATCGGTTCTCCTTTCGAAATCAACAAAATAACATTGCTTTTTCGTATGTGTTATTTTGCAACGCAACTAGCTTAGATCACACCTTCATCGCAACACAATAAATATTATCTCTTTGATGTTGCATCCCAACCAGATAAAGAGTATCTCTTGATGTTGCATCCTAACCAAATAAATTGTATATATTGATGTTGTATCCCAACGAAATAAATAGCATCACTTGATATTGCATCCCAACCAATAAATATTATATCGTGGTGTTGCTTTTCTTGTATCTGTCAGAAAAAGATAAAAAGCAAGTTTTGATCACAAGACACACGGATATAAATATTTATGGATAATAATTAACTTTATCTTTTGATACTGAATAAAAGATGGAAAACGTTCCAAAACATGGTTGTGCATGCAAGCTAGTGAAAACGTAGTACGCAATTTTGCCGTGTGCATTCTAGCTATAACAAGCATAAATACCAACCTTAAGCAGCAAACATGTTGAAACGGTTTCCATTAACTGCTCAAAGCTATGTCTGTGCATTCAGTCTGGAAAGGAAAAGCAAAACCCACAGAAATTTATTGAGTATACAAACACGAGCACGTCAGCACACACACACAAACACCACCACCCGTCTCCCCTGTATTAATCGCTTTATTTTATGAGACAATTTACATGTGATATCAGTATTCTTTTAATTCCTTTTTAACGATGAAATCTTTATCACATGAGGCTGTTCAAACAAAGATATGGATCGACTAGCTACGCATGTAGAGCAGTAACAGAATCCACACTAAGTGACTATTTATGGCTGGAATAGTATGACCACTTGTCTATAAAATTGTGTCGCGTCTAGATCACATTTAAATCTGGTCTGAAAAACGATAACAATGTATAAATCATTTGATATTGAATTGCAAAGCCAGTTATGCATCGCCTTTCATACAATCTTATTATATATATATATATATAGTCGCAGAAGAGGCAAGTCTTTAATGTAATGTACAAAAAGAATGGTTTATTTGTATGCCATACGTGGGGTAACAAATCACAAGCTCTATTGTTCGCTTTCAAAACCTTTCTTGAATAGTTATCAAATGTAATCAGATATTCCAGATAGAGCTTTCAAGTCATTAATTGGTGTATTATGGAGAAGAAAGGTAATTCATCAATGTTAATGCATTTGTTGTCCCCCAGGTTGTATTATTTTGGAGATAGATCAATGTCCTGGTTTGAATAATATAAAACTTCGCAGATTATTTGAATTGGTTGAAGTAGTTAATAACGGGTCATCTGCAGTTTCGTGATTCTTTGTCTGACACTTACCACCTATTCTCTGTACGCTTTCATTTAGTAAGCGTAGACATGATTGTCAGCCCTTACCTAAGACTTTAACTACCTCTCTAACTATAACTTGATGTCTACTGAGATGATACGGAAATTACAAGGCCACGCGTTAAAGAATAACTACCCGACACCATTTCATGTGCGTTGAGATTATGCGAAAATTGTACAGTCCCTACAATAGACACTAACCACAGGTCATCAGCCCGCTATCAATTGATGTGCGCTGAAATGATATTGAATTTATACAGTCCCTACATATCTATAGATCTATCAACTGATTTTAAGATAAGGTTCTGCTTTAAAGATCTAAGAGTAAAGGAAAATATTAAACTAACGGGGCTGCCTCTGGAACGACACGGTTATATGAAATTTCTTCGGTGCCGATGGTATGTCCAAAGTTTGGAACTGCTAAACTGATCTCATATTTATTTGTTAGGGGTTATGGGTTTTTATTGTCTTGTCACTGATTACATTTGTCCATCACCGTTGTGCATCAAGATGAACAACTCTCACTGATCACTTATTTTGGGGGGCGCAATATAATGGTCGCGGGTTTGAATCGTCTCTAGATCAGCCTGTGTTAATTACTGCGGTGTGTCTGAGCAAAGTACTAACTCCTATTATCTTGGCAGTATTGAGTCTTTCATATATTGATGTGCCTTTTATAATCCAAAGCAAAATATATTTGCTATTGCACAAACTGCACGGATAATAGCATTCAATTATTTTAAAAAAAAAACAAACAAGGAGCTAATGTTATCTTCTTTCCAAATGAGAGTGAATTAGTTTGAAGCCGTGGTAGACCAGGACGTGGGCGCCCGCAAGATTTTTTGCAGGGGGGGGGGGGTCAGGACTTTGTGCAGGGGGGGTCAGGATTTTCGGAGGGGGGGTCAGTCAGTCATGATTTCCAGGGGGGTGGTCACGTGACCCCCCTTGACCCATGCTGCGGGCGTCCATGGACCAGGATAAAATGTTTGAAGGTCAGCAGCCAGCTAGGATGTTTATATTTAAATGATAAGTGCTGTTTGTGTATACGTTTCGCTGTGAAATATACCTGAAACGAACTGTAGGTTGATATGGGATAATTCAGAAACATGTTATGTATATTTTGACATGCATTTCATTATGCTTGTTAAGGTAGTGTGGTAAAAGTGCACACGCAATTTCAATCTCTGATGCGGTCACAACCTATGTTTTGAATGAGCAAGAAATAAACAATTTAACCCTGTAGATATTGATTAACTTTGAAATGTAAATATGATGGGCAGGCGCTGTGGGATCTCGGTGAGTGGAATGATATAGAACAGTACTGTCATTAATAGGAATCCTATTGTGAATTTAATATACCCCTGATATTAGCTTTATCATCCCAAATATAAGCAATCGATCTTTTCTGTCTGTCTGTCTGTCTCTCCTTGCTTGGAATGATCTGTAACTACAACTCTACAAACAGGGAATAATTTAATTACTCATGCTGTTTTGGAACAGCATTGATATAAAACTTCATTCTTAGTAGAAGTAGAAGAGATTGACAATGGATCAGATCTTTTAAATTATCCGGGACAATGCTTCAGGAAGAGTTGTTACTAAGTTACTTATTAACAAAGAAAGTACTAAAAAACTAAGCAAACAAGCACCTAAATAAATCAATAATATAAATCACCATATAGGTTGAAATGAAACAAAACTGTCAGACCCATTTAGCTTGTAAGAAAGTAATCTAAAGATTTTTATCTATCCTGTTAATTTTTCATGAACACTTCTACGTTTGTTAGAGTATCAAATGAAGAGGTTATTCTAAACGATTCTGTCTATCTCGTCTTGTGTTATGGCCTTATAAAGCTGGATGGAGTAATCGTCTTTGAATATAGAATTGCTATGTTAGGTACAGTACCGAAGTAAGAGAGTAGTTCAAATAGCCCTCGATATCCATTCTTTACCAAATTATAAGACAAATCGAAATGTTCACCACTATCGTAAATTTTGCTACGGCCCTGTAATGTGAGTTTTAGAATCACAGTAAGAGAGCAATCTAAATGTTTTCCACTATCCTGTCTGTTGCTATGGCCAAAATTTCGCCTCTTTTCTGTCGTTCGCTAAGGACCCTGTAAAGTTGGTTACCTCACCAAAGTAAGAGTCTAATTCGAATGTTCCATATTCTGTCTTTCACTTGGGTCTTTTAATGTTGGTTATACATACAGTACCAAAGAAGGAGATCAATCTTAATGTTCCGCTCTATCCTATCTTACTATATCTCTGTAATTTTAAAAACTTTACCAGTTGGGTACAGTGTCAAAGTAAGAGATGTATCGAAGTGTTCGTCTCTATCCTAGTTGTTACTATGGTTATGTAATATTGGATATAATACAGATGTAATAGAATACTTCAAATGCTTACCTCTCTCAGGATGACCTGTAAAGATTGTTTACATAACCAAAGTAAGAGACCAATTTAAATATTTGCATTTATTCTGTCGTTTACAAATGGTAATGTAAGGTTAGTTGGATCCCCAAGGTAAGAGAGTAATCCAAATGTTGTTCCATATCCCGTCTTTTACTAGGGTCCAGTAATATTGGTTATAGTTGCAAAGTAAAAGTACATCCAAATGTTCTTTTCAAGTATGTCTCTTACCATGACATGCAATACTGGTTACATTATCAAACTAAGAGAGCAATCCAAATGTTCCGCCCTATCCTATCTTGTACTAAGGTCATGTAATGTTGGTTGCAATACCAAGCTAAGGGAGTAATCCAAATGTTCCCTCTGTTCATTCTTGTTCTATGGCCCATCAATGTTGGTAAATGATGCCTAATTGAGAGAGCAATCCAAATGTTCTCCTCGACAAAGATTTTTTCCTTTGCGCCTGTTGGTTACTTGACCAAAGTGAGAGAGTAATCCAAACATTCCCGTCCATCCATTGTTTTGCTAGGGTCATGTAACGTTGCTTATATAACCAAATATAGAGAGAATTTAAATGTTCCTTTCTACTGTCTTTACAACTGTTTACGAATATATGAAGTCTCTTATAGCAAAAGTACCGAAGGTAGACAAGCTTATCATTCTCTGTGACTGCAACGATAGAGCTTGCAGAGATCACCAGACATGACGAGGTGTCAATAAAAAAATGGCTTTGGCAGAAGCAACAGCTAGGGTCTCCTCACCAACATAGTTTTCCGTCTGCCAAATATTAATAAGACGTCTCAGGCTGCAAGCACTGGCATTCCACTGACTACGTAATCCTCTAGATAAGAGACAGTATGTCCGGGTGACGAAGGTTACGAAAAAAATGCAAACAAATAGATGACCACATGATCGTAGGCTCCAAGATCAATATTGAGATGTGGCATGGCAGACGACCACAAGGCAAAAAGTACAACCAAAATGCAGAGTATATAATTTTGAAACAGGAGAATGTCAAAGGCGTTTGTCCAAGAACTATGCAGCCAATCTGTGTACGCAACTGCATCCAACACGCTCAAGATTTGTTTGTGGAAACTGAATTTGCCATACAGACACTTCTGAATGGGAAATTCGGCTCTAGACGTACTGTTTAGAAGACAGCACTTCAACATCTAAAAAGGCAGCCTTCGACAACGTAAAAAAGACTGCCCAATGCAAAGTCAGAGAGTTGCAAGACGCATGGCCGAACAATAAAGGAGATGAGATTCAGTCCTATGCAGAAAAGATTGACATAATGTTCGCACTATCCTGTCTTATAATAGATCCCATAGTGTTGGTTGCAATACCAAAGTAAGAAAGTATTGCAAAATGTCCCCTTGTATCCTATCGCTGTAATATTGGTTAAGGTATCAAAGTAACAGCACAATTCCCCCCCCCCCTCCTGGCCATGTTATGGTAATTACATTATCGGAACAGGAGAAGATTTTACAGAGAGCTCGAGTTAAACTATGATGACAAAGAAACTATACTGCGTGCGATGAATTTATCTGAAAAAGAAAACGAGGGACAAGACTTTCCTGACAGCGATGCGTCTGAAAAATAAACCCATCAGCCAGAACGACCACAAGAAGATGAGATTCCAGAACGTGTAAAAAGACCACAGAAGCTTACTATCATGTGAAATAGAATACTATTATATCACAATTAAATACAATTATAAGAATAAAAATGACATAAATGATGAAACTTTGCTGGCGCTCCAGAGACATGAGAATCTGATAAGAAACTATTTAGATTAACAACTTGCAGACGACGCTGGTGCACTATAATATGCTGAAAGAAAAGGTGTCAGAATTTTATTCAAATATCTTAGTGAAAACTAAATCTAGAATATCCAAGAGAGTCACAATTTGATCAGCTGCAGCCAGAGCCACCACAGACAGAATCAGATGCTCATTGCAAAACAAAAAGAAAATAGTTCAGGCATTCTACAATGTTGTCAGGCATATTTATATTTATACAAGTGGCAAGAGGTATCTGCATCTTAAGAGAGAAGACTGCTACATTCGAAAAAAGAAAACTAATTTCTGGACTCGATTTGTATTTTGTTTCTATTTCAGCTGTACATAGTGGACATTTCAGTGAGCCTGAGCATACAAAAGAGCAGCTAGCCGAACTCAACCCAAAGTTAGATGCACCATACAACGAAGTGCGTGTATCTTTCTTTGGCAGCAATGAGCCTCATTGCAATCTGTTCTTGGCGAAGATTTCTGAGTTGCTTCTGCGTGATGCACCTGATGTTCCCTAGGAGGAAATACAAGCAAAAGACGAAATACTACCAGAGAACGAGGAAATTATTGTCTCGGATTATATACGATAAAAGATATAGACTTCAGTCATATTGTCGGCCACATTGAAAATACCAGCATGATGAACGTATCGCATATTACTGATGCTATTACAAAAGAACTTACCGCTCAAGAAATCATACCGATATTACAAGCAAATGTTGTCGGTTTGTCTGCAATTCCGCTGGCAATTAGTGGTGAAGATTATGCTGGCACGGAAACTTTCCTAAATTTATCTGATTATATCTGGCGTGTGAAGTTTCAGCGCAGACTGCTTTCAGAAAAGTGCCTTCAGATCTTAAAAATCAAAAGGCTATGCGCAAGCACGCTTACATCACCGAGGCATAAATTCTAACCCAAACTAGGACATCATTTAACATGACAGATCTTGTTAAAGAATTCAGAATCATGGACGACTTCGTGATCGAACTAATCCCAATATAAGTTTGCCAGTATGAAACAAATTATGCAAAACAATTATCAGCACCGCAGATTTCAATTAAAAGTATATGCGTTAGAACTGAAGCTGATCTAATAAACCACGGTGAGAAAAGTAAAATATAACATGAATTAAAATTTGGTACCCTCCAATTTAGTCTTAGTTTGCCATTTTATTGTAATTGGCTCCTAGTATGCATCTTGATCGATAACGATGTCTGCGTTAAAGTCAAAGTGATCCAGATGTTTCTTTGACATTTGATAAATTATTATTTTGAGTGAGTTCCTGACAAATTTTTATGATCCTTTTAAAGCTTGTTGTCTTCACTCTTTTCCGCTACTTATTTTAAGAGCAAAGACTCGTAACATTAGCCATGCCTCCAGTTTTACATTAAATCAATTTATTACTGTCATCCTGCTGACTAAGACTTCAGTTAATTTTGTAACAACAAGCAGCTATCATTCTTGTGCAAACAAAATCAAATGGTTTTAATTAGTAGTATATACAAAGGGGGCCATTGAGAACACGAGTACGTTTCCCACAGTGGTGTCGCTGAGCTCTTCCGTTAACAGAATTTGCATACAATGTTCATCTTTGATTATAGAGCAAAACGAGGCGAGACCAAATGGAAACGTTCAAGTTTTGTCACTGCCATCTTTACATACACAACTGTCATGGTCGCACAAAATACGACTGAAGAGTTGTTGCGAGCTCTCTTTACCCCATTTGGATGGAAATACACTATTAATTATATGAATTCAAAAAGAATTGAAACAAGCAATATCTCATTTGGATTTAGACTGGGCAAGAAAATGATAGAAGAGAGCAATCACACATTGTTGATTGATGTAATATGCGGATATATGGATTAAATGTGAATGAATGTAAATATTCAGATTTGCTGAATAATTGATAGACTTTGAGCAAACTCATGTTTGCAAGGCACTAGCCCGCGAGGAAGTACACACAACTGAGAGAGGGATAAAAGATACACTAACTTTTTCCAGTTTCCGTGGTAGGCCGCTCTGTTGGCCTAAGTGGTTAGATCGTCCGCTTTGGATGCGGGAGGTCGCGGGTTCGAACCTCGGCCGGGTCATATCATAGACTTATAACAATGGCACTAGCAGCTGCCTCGCTTGACGCTCAGCGTCAAAAAATTGGTGTTAGGACTGGTCGGCATGGTGTCAGGATAATGTGACTGGCTGGGACAAGATGCTACATGTCTGCGGCATGATGCCCCAGTGCTAGATTACTATAAACTGTCACACTGCAGACATCGTAACGATATGACTGAAAATTGTTAAAGCTACGTTAAATATCCAAATCACACACACACACTCAACTTTCTGTGGTCTGGGTAAAATACGGTAATTATGCGCGAGCTAATTTACTGACAGGGATCGTGTTCAGTTTCTAATGTTTTATGTTCTGCAAGTTTCATACCTTGAAATTTTGCCAAAATACATATATCATCACCTGTAGTTAGCGTTTACATGTAGCACATTCTTCTCCTACAGTTTCTTTCATGTATTGTATGCATCATTTCCATCTTCTAGTCAATGTCATGGTCACTTTTTCATTTCCTCACGCAGAGTGATAACGTAAATATTTACTATTTAAAGCAAGTTTTGATAAATAAGAAATAAATATACATATACATAACGTCTGATTTTGCACTTCCAAATATATCTGCATTATAACTCTTTCTAATATACATATTTATCTACTTGCATTATCTCCATGTATATTTTTGGATACATTTAATTATCGGCATATGAGTTCCAGGTGCCAACAGAGATACAAAGGAAACAAATATAACTCGATTTCCTTAAACATGTTTTATCTTATTATTATACTGCTGCAGGGGTATTACATTCGTGGCGATCTCAAATATTCCAAGGGCTATTTCAATTTTCCAGTTGATCTTGGCAAGCTGAATTTTACACATTCAGAGATAATGTTAAATAGTTCGTGAAGCTTAATTTTAAGGGAATTATATACTTTCTGCAATTTTCAGTCTGCTAAAAATGATTATAAAAGTACGTACTTGTGTTTTATATTGAGGAACACAAAGAAACATTTATGTGACTTATGTTCATAACTGCAGGAACTATTATCTAGTAAATGTATGAAGCGCTATAGGACAACTTTTAATATGCCGGTATTTTGATGTATACTCTATTATTTGACTATCATAGGTTGATCCTCACTGCCGTAAACATTAAGTTTTTCTATCTTCATATGCTTGAGCAAGACCCAGGTAGGCATATCACGTGGTACACATGAGCAAATCCCAGGTAGGCATATCACGTGGTATACATAAGCAAACCCCAGGTAGGCATACGTGGTATACATATCTCAACTGAAGCAATTTGACCTCATTAAATTAGTTGCAGTAGCTCATTGCAGTAACAAAAATCTCCCAGGTAAAGACCAGCTGTTCATAAATGCAAAGATTGGAGTTACAAGATTTAAATTATAAAAGTGGAAAACATGCAGACGTTGAAGCTACATGTAATAATCTGATCTTCGATTGTTTTTGTTGTTATTATATCTTCATTCCTTTGCTTGAGCAAACCCTATAAACGAAGTGTACCTATAGCAAGAGAAATTATCTGAGCTATTTAGAAGCGTCACTGCAGCAAATGATTGCAAGAAAACAAATCTGCAAGATACGGCCTAGTATTCGTACTGTAGCTTATTGTTAATTGCAAAAGAAATTCTCTGGGGCGATTTGTCGGTTTCTTTATAAGAAAAGGACTTTACCTGGGAATTTAGAGGAGTAGAGGCACCGGATAATTCAGGAAGTTTACATTGGGAGGGGATTCATGGACATTTGGTAAGTATCAATCCACTATATATGATTATAATGCAATGTAAGTTTGATATAGTGTAATGAATAAAAACCCACATTCATGTTATCTATATTGTGGGACCTCTTATCCAGTAAATGTATGAACCATTATAAGATAGCACTAACCGGCTGGTCTATCACAAAATTAGTGTAAATTATTTCAGTAAAGTGACTTTAGGTTTATTTTCAAGATTCTGCAGCACCCAAGCAGTGCCGGATTAAACCCTGTGGAGGCCCTAGGCAGTCGAAATCTTCGCCCCCCCCCCCCCAAATTATCTCCTAATACGTCAAGATCAAAGTAATTCAATATTATTTTGATTAGTTGTCGCGGGGCCCCTAAAAGGCGTGGGGCCCATAGGCCGGTGCCTACTCTACCTATTTGGTAATCCGGCACTGCACCGAAGGGACGAAAACAGTGTCATTCACGGCACCGAATGGGGTGGTACTTGTAAGGACGCTAAAGAAAAAGAGCTGATTACGTCATGAAGAAGCAACATATTGAACTAAAGTTATAATTCTGCAAATATTTGATATTTAGTATTAAAAACAATGCACAATAGCTGAGCGTAGATTTGCAACAATGACTAGTTCCGAAGGTGAACTAAGTACACGGGCGCTGGCAATCATGCAAACAATAACAATTGTGCACTCATAACTTTTTAAGATTTCTTTATTCTGCAAATTCCATATTATAACACACTCTTCTTTATTTAATACCTCTATCGGAGTTACGAATGAGCACCACGCACCCGAGAGCGAACATGGACCCCGGCCGAATCATACCAAAGAATTAAAAAAAAACGTTACTAACAGCTGCCTCGCTAGGCGCTCAGCATTAAGAGGTTAGTGTTAGGACTGGTCGGCCTGGTGTCAGGATAATGTTACTGGTGCATATTCACTAGCCAAGGTTCCGATAACCTTAGGTCTCACTGGACAGTTTATCTGGTGAATTTTCATCCGACAATGACCTATTGCAGAAAAATGAGAATAATTTTACACTGAAGATACAAATAAAAACAAACTAATGATTTTTGTAGAAAGCATGCATGCGAGATTTTGACTGCGGCAATCAGGTTAATTTCTTATACAACTGGTGGCTTTTATACTGAACCAACACTGCCACCAACCCCTCTTTTTTACATTCATTTTTGACAGCAAAGAGCTATTTTGACTATTTTCCTGTGACAAGGCGGCTAAAAGAATCAGTATGTGCCTTATGCATGAATAAAGTTCACTAGTACTATAACAAATCAGCATACTATTCATCACCCCTCAACCATCTCGATTTTTAGATATTTACCTCTGTAGCAGACATACATAAATACGTAAACCAAGTTGGCTGTTCATTTGCAGCCCAAGTTACGCATTTGATCTCCAGTGCTAGTCTAACTGTGACAGGCAGTCACCAAACAAGCCAACCACATTACAGATTTAGCTTCTGTGTGAATTTATAAATGCTAGGCTTATGATAATTAGGTTCATGCCTTCTACCTTAAAAATTAGGGAGGTGTCAAAATATGAAACTATCCAGTGAGACCTTATCTACACCTTGGCTGATCGAACAGCTATATTGGTGCTTTGTCCTAGCGACATCTATTGGATTTCATGTGTTGTCCCCCTTAGTATATAATGCCAACTAACCAATAGCGTGGTGCATTGTACATCCGCCGAAAACGATGGTTGCAATTGACCTAGAAAGGATACTTTGTAAGTTTAACATCGAAAATATGACTATGTACCAGAGGGAAGCCAGTACAGGTGTATTTGAGTGAAAGGTATTTGTGCATGCGGTGGCTTGCCGCCGCATCAAATGAAATTCGCAGACCCGAAGCACAGATATATCTGCTCGATATGCCATGGTGTAGATAGGGTTATCGGAACCTTGGCTAGTGAAAATGGATTGGGTGGGACATCATGCGACATGTCAACGACATGATTCCCCCGTGTTAGACATGGCTATAAACTTCCACACTGCAGACATCGTAGCGATATGACTGAAACATTTTTAAAGCTTTGTTAATTATCCAAATCACATCACATCACAAATTAACGAAGGAAAACAAAAAAATTGACCCATGTGAACGTGAATAATGCAAAATGTTGAACTGACTTCAAACACTTACAACTACCTCATACAAGCAGCTGAATACTGTTTACAGATCCGAACAGTTAGGTTATATAAGTTTTGCTCATTCAACAATCTGGGTGTAGAAAGTATTACAACAGAACTAGAATTATTAACGTAACGAAAAAAAAGTGAAGCAAATAATAGCACTGAGCGCTTATTCGACATGTAAATTTGACAATACATAAACGAATGTATGAGATAGATATTTAACAGGAAGAGTTGATATTGAACAGAGATAAATATCAATTGTTCAGAGAAAGATCATACATAGATATCTGACAGGATTGAGGAGTTAACAAAGATACATATAGACCACTAAGAGGAAATTCATGCATATATTTATGACAGTATTGAAGAGTTAACATAAGTAAATATCAACCGCCAAGAGGAAGATCATACAAAGATGTTTGACAAGACGGAAGTGTTACAATTGTACACAGATAAATATCAACTGCTCAGAGGAAGATCGAACTCAGATTTTTGACTGGGTTGAATAGTTAACCTTACACATATAATTAACAACAGCTGACAGGAAAGCCATTCATAGACGTTTAAGAGGACTGAAGAGTTAACTGGGCAGAGACAAATATCTCTCACTCAGACAAAGATGATACCTAATTGGGTCAAGGATAAAAAGCCCGCATTAATACCGAGGAATGGCGACAGAATTGGCACCCCCTAAGAAGGAGAGCATGAATGATGAGGGAATTGCAACGCTCACTGAGTGTCCAGAAAAGTGCTAACCATAATTTTTAAAAAGAACAGGAATGGCAGTAATTCAAGGAAATAAAGAAAATGGCAAAAGAATCAAACGAAAACTTGTATAAATAGACTAAAAGGTTTTGGAATATTATGATGCAATGAAATCGCTTTGGTTACACCTATCTGCTAAATAAGATTGTAACCATTGTTTGCCTTAGGAGACCTAATAAGAAGTAGTTTACTCCACATAAAGATATACTAGAGAGTGTTCGAATCATTCAGGTTTCAAATAAATTATAGCAACGATATGCTCTTTTGTAATGGTTCTACCAGTTGGTTTTCTAATTTCATATTACTAAAATGTCAAAGTTTAAATCTCAGGAACTTTTATAAAAAAATCCATTTTTTGCAGTAAGTTCACTTAATATGCATATCACAGGCAGCAGCAGAGAGGGTGAACAGACTAGGCTCAATTGTATTTGTTCGAAAAATAAAGGTTCCTACAAAAACTCAAAACACGAGTTCAGTAACTCCAAACCGAAGCTTCTAACCGATCGAGATTCCTCTAATTTGATTAGCTCATATTGTTATTTTATTTTTGACGCGCGTTTTGAGTTTTTGTAGCGTATTTATTTACTCACCGAAAACTTGCTCGCAGTCGTCACCCTCTCTGCTGCTCATGTAATTAAATCGCTCATGATATTATAAATGTCATATCATCAAGTCAACGTCAGTCTGACTCCTGGTCAATTAAAATACTACAGTCAGTATCAAAAGAGAACTGTGGAGTAAAAATATCACAAAAAAAAAAGAACAAACCACAGGTGGTTCAAATAAACTATCACTGACAGAACGTCAACTCAAGCACATCAATGAAGCCAAACAATCAAAGACCGGCATACGTCTTAATCTTTCTGCGGGTGCTATTAAAGACGCCGCTAAGACGGGTGGCATATTTCCACTTCTCGCAGCTACACCAGCGTTGATGGCCGCTGCAGCCCCAGCTGTTGCAAAAGCAGCTGCATTTGATGCTGTTCGAACTGCTGCTGTGATGGCATTAAAAAAAGCAACAGGTCGCGGAATAAAAACTTCCAAATAAAGGGAAAGGGTCTAAGATTGCCAGGAACCCCACTGTGGTACGGAAAGGGTTTAAGGCTTCCCGGGACACTTCGTTGATTCTTCCTATGTATAATTTTGATTTACTTGATGGTGCTAAAAAAACTAAACATCAAAAACTTCAGAGGTGTTTTTATGCGTGATCAATTACCGCACAAACTAAACAATGTTGAAACTGGTATCATTAATCTCCATAAAATCTCTGGTCCAGGTAATCATTGGGTTGCATACACGATTGATCCACGTGTAATTGTTTATTTCAATTCGTATGGACTGGCACTATCAAAAGAATTTTTAAAATATACAAAAACTATAAAATCGCTCCAGTCTGGTATTCAACATTACCAACACAAAAATTAACGGATCCGCCAATATGTGGCAGTGAAGTACTCCCTGTGCTCGACGCCGTGTCAAGGTCCTCAATGCCACCTCATAAAGTCGTGCACGAGAATACATCGTCGTGCAATGTTTTAAACAGGCATTAAAATATAATGGTAGATATTTACGGAAGATCAGCTAAGACTAAAACCCAACAAACAGGTGATTTATCTAAGTATGCAACTCTTGATCATCTCAGAAATGAAATTGATGATCTTTTAAATCTTGCAAGCGTAGATAGTAGATAGTAATGAAGTCGTCATTTTTCAGGATAAACAAGGACGATTAAAATCAAGTAATATTCAGTTAACAGACATCCTTCTACGAATTACAAACGCGCTCAAAGACAACATTGTTATATTTTATGAAAACGGTAGAATACAAGACTCTGGAAATTCAATCAACAATTATGCTAAGAAAACCGGCTATGCATTCAGTAATAACATTGTCATGAATCGAAACAAATTACCGGCCTTGGAAATCAGTCTGCGGACACTGACGCTGCAACAATAAAATACGTCGATGATCAAGAATCCAAGTTCATATAAGTTAACGGTGGTATGATGCGTGCATTTCTTGATATGAATAATAATGGCATTAATAAATCTCAGAACACCAGAATCAGATTTTGACGCTGCAACGAAGAAATACATCGACCATAGCAACATTCCCATGACGACATCGATAACGACAATCAATGATGGAATGATTATATTTAGAACTGAATTTTCTAATCACGTACAAACGTTTTTGAATTTTCGTAGAAACTTAAACAGAGCCATTAATGATTTTTTTTGGAAGTCGAGCGGCTGTTAACGTAACACTCTGAAATTAAAACAAAATTCAACAATATTGTCACTGGAATCCCTTATTAGTTTTTTAAAAAATGCAATTAATCTGATTAAAATTCCTCACAAGCAGATCATCCAACAAGCATATACAGTATCAGCAGGATCATCAACATGGTCACAGCAAAATAACACTATCAAACATACCGCGGAAGTCACTGGTGTGTACAGGCTGTCCATGTTCAGCTTTGCAAAATTTAGGATATTTACCACGTATCCATGGCGTCATTCAACCGATGATTTTTCTGGAACTGTGTCTATTTTGTTAAAAAAGATGCCGAAGAAATATTTATACTGGAACAATCTGATAAAAAATTAACAGCAGCGTATTGGTCGTGTCTGGAATTTGTCGCTGAAACACCTCAATTAATTACTTGATAAAAATATAATGAATCAAAATCCAATCGACGCAAACCAATTCAGGTACAATCAAGTATATGGGTGGCAGACCCAAATAAAAACTATCATTGACAGTACACAGCAAAAGTAAAACAATATCGCAGACGTGTAGTTGTCGTGTATTCGGCTTCCGCGTTCATCGCTGGAATCGGCGTATTGCTATCATTAGCAACGATGACGTCGCCGGCAGTTGTGATAATCTGTGTTTCATCCGCAACAACGATCGCTGGTATCTTCAACATCATCGCAAAGAAGACAGCTACGTGCACAAACGCAAAATTACACGAGCACACAATAAAGCTACACGCGGCAATGGTAGCATAGTCCAAATTATCATCGGTAATTTCGTCGTACCCCAGTGATGGTAAAATATCCGATGACGAGTTTACAACGATAATAAAAACTTACAATGACGTATTTGACGCAAAATGGAAAATCCCATAGAATATCTGGATGTAGAATTAATGAAGAGAGAAAAATAACCCTGATTTAAATCAAAGTTGTAGAATAATAATGTCAAACGAATTACTACAACAGATCGTCAACAATACCACACCGCCAAAAACTACGATGCTATCAGCGAGCTCGACCAATCATGAATTCATCATCAATTTTCCGACTGCGATTCCCGCCAAAGAAATAGCGCTAGCACAATTATGAGTTTATTATAGTTGGCCAAATATTAGATCAAAGCCGTTTGGTGGGTTGCAACCAAATAATTCACTGGTATTTGCAAATAAAAATAAACCCGACGGAACTCCCGATTGGCAAGTCGTGAGTATTCCCACTGGCAGTTATCAAATATTTCAACTCAACGATGAATTCCAGCGCAGAATCAAATCTATTACAAGAAAAGAATCCAAGATAGCCTTACTGTTCACGAACCCACGTTATCGTCCGCGATAGAAATATATTCAACCGATTACGCCATCGATGTATATCAATCGTCAATCCGATCTGTGCTGGGCTGGCCAGAAATTCCACCGATTTATCAGGGACCTCCAGAGCCAAAACGATCTAATTATACCACAGATAAAAAAATATTTATAAAGTTTCAAGAATATCGACAAAGATTTCTATGGAAGCCTACTGACCAATAGAGATATGTCATTATGCAAAATGAAAAAATCCTCAAATAGCAGAATTTTTACTTTTTATTGACGAAAATACTAAAATAAATAATAGTATTTCGTCTATTATTAAATTTTTCGTCGACGAATTGTCTTGAATAGTTCCAAACACTCACTAATCTACAAAATTTATTTTCCTCTAAAACACAATATTACAACGATGATACAAAACAACAGATTATTGAAACAATTCAGCATTTGAACCAGGTTAGATCATACTTACAATACGTCAATGAAATTATCATTAAAAATATACAATCCAACTATAAATTGAAAGAATTATTTCTAAAACAATATAAAAATACAGTTTATTTGAATGACGATGATTTAATCTTACCAGAGTTTCTTCCTATTGTTGAAACATTCCAGTCAATCGCTAAAATCATCGATGAAAACTTTCCGAAAGTCGTCGAAGCAAGGAGAAAAGTAGCCCTTTCACCAGGTATTCTCAAGCACAACAACGATCCGTACTCGGGTGGTCGTCATGTCTCGCCGGGCATTGTAAATATTACATCGACGATCACAGTCAATCTTGTTTATGACGTCACTGACGGCAGCTATCAAGTAGACCTTGAAAAATCCTGTCAGGCCCAGCAAGGATACATTTTATATACGTTTACGCCGCAAGTCTCACCAGGATTTTTAATTGTATCAGAACCAATTAATCCTATTTATCTGAGATGTCATAATCCGCTATTATCAAGGATACATTTCAAACTTACTGACCAAACCGGACACTTGTTGGATTTGACAGAAGAATAGCTGAATATAAATCCGTATGTGAGATCGTAAGATCTACGATCATAGAATACCAGGAAAGCAAAAACAATCTGTCAAATAAATTATCTGAATCTGATTCTGAGTAAATATAATTCTGGGTAGGTATTATTATCATAATAAAAGTAAATATTATTACAATCTGATTCTGAGTAAATATTATTATCAGAATAAAAATAAATATTATTATAATCTGATTCTGAGTAAACATAATCTGATTATCAATAAATATTAAAATCTGTTTCTATGTAATTATTATAATCTGATTCTGAATAAATATAATCTGATTCTAAGCAAATATTATAATTTCATTCTGAATAAATATTATAATCTGATTCTGATTAAACATTAAAATTTGATTGTGAGTAAGTATTATAATTTGATTCTGAATAAATATTATAATCTGATTCTGAGTAAATATTATAATCTCATTCAAAATAAATATTATTATCAGAATAAAAGTAAATATTATCAGAATAAAAATAAATATTATCAGAATAAAATTAATATTTTATCAGAATAAAATTAAATATTATTATCAGAATAAATCTCTGATTATTAATAAATATTATAATCTGAATGTCAGTGAACATTATAATCTGATTCTGAATAGATATTATAATCTGATTCTGAATAAATATTATAATCTGATTCTGAGTAAATATTATTATCAGAATAAAATAATTATTATTATTATACTTTGATTCTGAATAATATTATTATCAGTATAAAATAAATATTATTATTATTATTATTATTATTATTATTATTATTATTATTATTATTATTATTAATTTTATTATTATTATTATTATTATTATTATTATTATTATTATTATTATTATTATTATTATCTGATTCTGAATAAATATTATTATGAAAGTAAAAAAATAAATATTATTATTATAATCTGATTCTGAGTAAATATTATTATCAGAAAATAAAAAATATTATTATCAGAATAAAAAATAAATATTATTATTATAATCTGATTCTGAATAAATATTATTATTATGATCTGATTCTGACTGAATAGAATCTGAATAAAAATAAATAAATATTTTTTTTTTTAATGTAGTCAGAAATGAATTTATTCCTCTTGACAGAGTCAAGGTTTTTGTTTAGCTGGTACCACAGTTACGGTGACAGTGTTAGTTTCGTTGTCACTACTGTCACTGGTGGCAGCGCTTCACATTCACGATCATCACTGACTTCACAATCATACTAGCATTCACAATCATTTTTATTTCGCATTCGTGAGACAATTTTGATCTAATTTTTTTCAATTGTGTGTGCTAGGTGAACAAATAGTTTAACCTGCGTATCTGTAACTATTGCCAAGGATTGTAACACTGCTTGTTGAATCAACTTTATGAATCTATAATCAGCTGGTAATGTGTATTTATTTTCAAATTTTAGTTGTTGTAATGATTCAAAATCACAAATAATTTTCTGAGGTTTAAGCTGATCAGAAATTTTTATACCGTCATGTATAGCATTAATATTTCATGATTCATTATATAATAAATATTTATTTAAAATGACATTAAAATAAAAATCAAAATATTTCTGAATATAAAAAATATTTCTGAATCAGAATAAAAATAAAAATAATAAAATTTTTCTGAATATAAAAATATTTCTGAATCAGAATAAAGATTATAAAATATTTATGAATATAAAAATATTTCTGAATCAGAATAAAATAATAAAATATTTCTGAATACAAAAATATTTCTGAATCAGAATAAAACAAAAAAATCAACAGTAGCGATTATGAGCAGTTATCATTCCACGGAGTCCCTTCATTGCATGTAAAATCCTTCACCATGAGATCATTGGGTCCTTCCATTGATGCCTTTCTTATAGCTAAGTTTCTTTTTGTTAAGGCCTTTTTTATGGCCCACAGGCACCCCATGAGAATTTTTTCTTTCTGAATGTGTTTGTGTGGGGTATACCCTTCAGTTAGGTTAAGAGGGCACATTATCGCTACTGTTTATTTAATGCTATATGTAGTCAACCCCCAATCAAACCCCGTGGTGAGGAGGTGTACATGGGGTGGAGCCCCCAATTATTATTAGAAAAACTGAGATAATGGCCCTCCATTGACAATGTGTCAGTTACGGGATATAGACCTCTAGACCTCGAGTATAAGAATTCGCCACTCTAACACTGCACCACGGACTCATACTTACAAATATACGTTTCAGAAATTATTATGAAGTTACTTATGCTAAATAAATAAATTGCAGTGTGGATTTATTTTAATTTCTAAAATAAATCTGCCGGATATTGTTTGGAGTTCGCAGATTTACTGTAAACAGCTAAACACAAAAAGCCGCGTAACCTATTGAGCGGCGAACGAAACAATTATTGAATGTACATACAGGTCTATTATATATACATTGAAGACCTAAATATTACTTACCTGTAATTTACACGCAAGTTAATGTACCTCAAACTTTTGAACGATCTGAATTTATCAGGGGAGTCAAAAGGTGTATAAATATCCTTCTCTGTTACAAATTATACTGATTCACTGATAACTAATTACCACACGGACTATTAAATTACTGAATATAACAACAACAACAACAACAACAAAATAATCGCTGCAGTAATGTAATATTACGCAGTAACAAGCGGGACAACTGGTTAATTACTCCACCAGAGAGAGCTTTGCTTGACTGAGTTATCTCCCTTCACAATTCTTGAGGTGTGTAATATTAAATATTATTCGCTGATCATATTTATTTGAAAATGCCGATTTGGTTATATTATGTGCGACACGATGTATCGAAGCACGGTTAAGATCAAAATATTTGCCAGCCGCATATGTCGATGGAAATATTATTTCTTCGCCACTTTCCACGTTCACAGATTTACAACGTTTTCGCAGCGTAGACCGCCAGTATTTCCAAACTTGCATTTCTTACTCTGTGTAACAGCTTGTAAATTATTTAAAGAATTATCATTTGGGTCTGAATTAATATGATTAATCCATCTTTGATCAATCAAAGAAAACACTCGTACACAAATCTATGTGAGCAATTAACATTTTTTTCCGACACTGAACATGCGAAAACCATTATTATGGACAGAACTGGCTGGTTTCTTTTAATCGACAGTTCCTGATGATACCATCACAAGATGCCTCATAATTTTTGATGATGTGATGTGTTACAAATTCATTGCGCTTCATTTATATTACAATATTATTTGTCTAAATCATTATTTTGTTATTGAGGCGAAAATCTGGCTAGATAGTCTTCAGCATTTCGTATGGGAGATTCGACTACGTCGGTATTATCTTTTTTTATCATAATGTCGTTGTAGCTCTCTGTATTTTATACCACCACATTGCACACACAACTCAGTTTCTCCTCTGACCCCAACACCACACCGTAAACATGGTTTTGGTCCTAGACTTCCTG
Organism: Megalonaias nervosa; assembly: GCA_016617855.1. NCBI lineage: Eukaryota > Metazoa > Mollusca > Bivalvia > Unionida > Unionidae > Megalonaias > Megalonaias nervosa. The sequence goes on from JAECUM010095432.1 coordinate 37,378, forward strand.
CCGAACGCTTTGCCTGTGGAGTCCATAGATTTCATCTACGCAAGTTTTGTTACAAGGAACTGAATAACCGATGATGAGCCACTTGTATTTATTGTTTGCTTGAATCATTATATGTATAATTATACTTCAATTTAAATTGTTACATGGTAGGCTCCTACAATAATAACAAGAGGAAAGAATGAAGTTAACAAGCTTTGTATATTTTAATAAAATAATTTATTTCCCTAGAAAACAATGTAAAAATTGAAAATTGGACTTACGGTTTGCGAAAATAATACAAAATTTAATCCTAAGAATGAAGAATACAAGTCCTATCACTAAATAGTTCTATTAGAATCCAGGTTCGAATCTCGACGACGTTCCAATATGGAAGGCGATGAAGTCAGATGTGGTCCTTGTACAAATGGCAACAATTCCTCAATTGAATCACAGTTTATGTTTCCGTATAACTCCAGAATAAATTTCCACTGAATTTCTTTCTCCCAGAATTTATAAAAAAAAATACACTCGTTTAGTTTTCTAGAGAATAAATTATTAAATTTCAACTTCAAAAACAATCTGGTTTCAACAATTGAAACCTCTCCAGTTCTCAAGCTTTAAATATACAAATAACTAAAAAGCTCTCAAAAAGGGTATTAAATCCAACCAAAATATCGTCACGTTCTCGAGCGATAGGTCACGTGGTCTCTTAACACTTAACAAACGCAATAGCAATAGGAAAAATGAAATTTGTCACGTAGCAAGAGCAGCTCTATCTAAGAACCAGACTCTCATTTTGAAATAAATTTAAAAATCAAACATTGTTTATTCAGACTAGACCGAAATGACCTTGGCAATAGCCAATCGTTTTCGCGTAGTGCTTACACTACCGCGTACCAGGGTGAACTAAAGATAATGCTAATGTAACACCTTTTACGATTCAGATAAACAATATTACTGAAAGAAAATATCGGATCCCGTGAAAATCAAATTGTCGTTTCCTTTGATGTGCCTGATGTTAAGGTTATATTCTTGGAAAAAGAAACTGCACCTTAATAATCTTTGATTTTTATTTTTCATCTTGTCGATGAAAGTAAGGGGTGGTGATCACTATACACAACAACCGGAGAAGGAGCTGAGCTAATGTAAACTTCCAAATGCTGTAATACCAATATTATAGCCAAACATTCCTTCTCGATTGTTGGGTAATTTTCTTTGGTGCTTATTTAATTTCTTAGATAAATAGCACACTGGGTGACCAACACCATTTCTATCTTCTTGAATCAATACTGCTCCAATCCCAACATCACTTGCATCCACAGATAACTTCAAAGATTGATAGAAATTTGGAGCTGTTAGAATCGGCGCACTTTTGGGTATGGCTTTTAATCTATCAAAAGCTTCCTGATATTTTTCAGTCCAGAGAAAATTGTTCTTCTTACTTAACAAGTTTGTCAGAGGTACAGCAATATTAGAAAAATTGAAACAAAACTTTCCATAGTATCCGGCCATACCCAAAAATCGCATCAGTTGCTTTTTACTGACAGGCTCAGTTAAATCAGAGATAGCCTTGACATTAGCATCTATAGGTTTAACTTGACCATATCCCATAATATGTCCTAGAAAAGTTACCAAGCACGGCAAAACTCACTTTTAGATAAATTGATTGTCAAATTTGCATCAGTGAGTCTTTCAAAGAATTTCCGAATCGTGGCTAGATGTTCTTTCCAGGTGTCGTTGTAGATGATGACATCATCGATGTAAGCATCACAGTTATCTAGACCAGAGGTAATCATATTCATCAAGCGTTGAAATGTACTTGATGAACCCTTCATCTCCAACGGCATTATTTTATATTGATAGAGTCCATCTGGAGTCTCAAATGCCGAAATTTCTTTCGCTCTTTCCGTTAGTGGAATTTGCCAAAATCCTTTCAGAAGGACAAATTTGGTGACGTACTTGGCATTTCCAATTGTATCAATACAGTTATTTATTATTGGTAATGGAAATGAATCTGTTTTTGTCACAGTGTTCACCTTCGTATAATCAGTGTACATACGGAAAGTTTTATCCCGTTTCGGAACAAGTATACATGGTGAACTCCAATCACTTTTACTGGGCTCTATGAAATTGTTCTGCACCAAATACTAAATTTCCTTTTCCAAGTATTCCTGTTTGAGATGGTTCATCCTGTATGGATGTTGTTTCATAGGTTTTGAATCTACAATTTCAACGTCATGAAAAATTTTGTTTGTCCTCGTAGGAATATCTGGGAACAAGAGGTCATATTCGAATAATAACTGTTTAAGTTCATTCCTTTCTTATTGTTGCAAATGTAAAAGTTTCTGGTCTAGATCATTCATAATTTCCAAATTCCGAATATTCGTTGCTTCAAGATCGACAGATTCCAATTGAATTTCTTCACTTAAATCCTCAGTTGGTGGGACAGGTACAACTAAATTGTACGATTTACTTGGCTGTCTGTTTCAACATACTCCTTTAATGTGGCAAGGTTGTTTTTGTTTTCGCCTACCAGGAGTATTTATGATGTAATTTAAATCATTTACTTTCTTTTCAACCGTGCCGAATCTTAGATTTACTTTTTCGATGCAAGATCTGGCTTTGGTGAACGAGGATGTAACTGATCGTATCAGTGAAGCCAAGAAGGAATTTCGCGACGATTGTGCGGCTCATGTGTGGTCAACATTCAGAATCAAAAGTGTTGTCGATGCTACAATGAATCACTAGCGAGGAAGGAAGATTATTAACTCTCTCGACGATCAAAGATATTGTATTCTAATAAAATCTATTGTACAGACAGACGACGACACTTGGGTTATCCATGACAAACGTGGCCCTGTCCGTGTACACATTGGAAATATTGTCGCGTTAAATAAAAATTCCAAACCAGGAACGTTGACTGGTAGTTACAAGCCATATTATGAACGAGAGTATCCTGTAACTGTAATTGTTTATACGTTGTATCCGATAAATAATAAACCTAGCTTTGATAATCTCAAACCGATGAAACTATCAAGGATAAATTGTGTAGTTGAGCGAGTTACAGAACACTTCACAAAAGCGATACGGGGAAACGGTTTAACGGATTTGCGACGTAAAAAAATAAACGAGTGGGCAGAAACAGTTAAAGATACCGGAGCGTCTATCAAAGACGTCGCTGAACTGGAGAAAATATTAAGATTTCCAGCAAGAGAGAAGACATTAACTGGAGAGATTTTATACAAATCGAAATATGAATCAAGAGCTTAGATAGAAATTATTGATTATAAAGCACACGCATAGACGTCCGCGGTAACAATATTTCCACGAGACAGAACAGTTACATTTTATGATGATTTATATTTGATTTTATCAGAAATATCAGTAAGAGTGACCCTGTATCCGTGTGGTGATTTCAGAGTTCAGAATCCCTAAGCTATGATCAGTTTGTACGACCTAGCGGAGAAATTTATCGTTCAGAATCACTCCAATAAGAAATGAGAAATCTTGCATTACAATATACTGACGATGTCAGGCTGAACAATTACTGAATAATTGTTTTACCGTTCCATCAGTTGCTGCTCACTTTGCTCAGTAGCAAAATTCATGGTCACCGACAAGATCGAAATTTCTTGTTGATGTTCAATATAGTTGTATCGAATACGGACACGGCGGATTGTGGAAGACTAAATACGATTGTAAGGATGTTATCTCATTTGATATGGTAGCATGTTATACTGGACGTTTTCTTGGATACGGAGAGTGTTCTGAATACTTTAAGAGATTTGGACATCAAACACACGAGATGACTAAAGTTGCGATAAACGGACCCCTGCCAGACTTTGATTTGATCGAATTCGCCTGTATAGAGTCGTTTTCGTTTACGGGGGATCTCCATCCGATTGCTTATGCTTGGTTGGCCATCATTTCTCAGAAAAAAAAAATATTGGGCTCCAATAATATTATTACGATATATGCTTGATAATAATATTTTAATATCATTGATTGTAAGGGAAGCGATAATATCGTATCATTCATAAAAGCAAATCTGGTTACCAAAACCTAATGAAATATTACAGATAATCCCGACGAAATTGATTATGAAAATAAAGTTGCTAAAGATCTCGGCAGAACAATAATCGGTAAGTTTACTCAGGATAGTTCATGTGATCATAAACGACATTCTACAAGATTAATTAGGGACGATGCTGAACTCGATTTTATAATTGCTGATACACATTTATAAGTCGAGGTAACGCTTGTTTATCAGACGGAACTAAATTAGGTACAATCGTGAACTATATTGATGGCGAGTCACCACAGTTTACTCATTTAAGATCTTCGATGCTCGCGTACGTTTCAATAAATTTATTAACGATGATAAACAGATTTCCTGATACCGCGGTTAGAGTTGCTACAGATTCATTTTATATAAATAAACAATATTTGAATTTGTTAGATAAATTACTTGGCGTTGGTGAATGGGGATCATGGAGAATAAAACAAGAAAATATATTTAGGTATCCTGAATCTGTCGATGTTGAAATTAAGGGGACATACTACAAGAATAATAATCAAGTATCAAAATCTTCGCTGTTGCCATCGGTATATGATCCTGTGGCCAGACATAAAACCGTTTATCTTAATGGGTTTGGTGGTTCTGGTAAAACAACGCTTGCGATTGAATTATTCAGCAGTTGTTCAGATGTGTTTGTTTTGACACCCACACATAGACTCGCCAGAGAGATGAACGAACGAGGAGTAAACTCTCAAACTTACCATAGTTTCTTTAGATGGTGCGAAGAAGCATAGACTCCTAAACGAATGGGTTAGAAATATATTCCTAAGATTATTATCTTGGATGAAATTTGTACGGTATCGCCGGAAGTGTTAAAAATGTTTTTTTATTGGTTTTTGTCAACAAATATAGCTGTGATAATGTGTGGTGATCATGGTGAACTGCTATCTTTTGTTGGACAGTCTCCACACGAATGGTTAAAAACGTTCGTAGATTATTATGAGGAGACAAATAATGATCATAGAGCTATTGATGAACCGCTGAAACAATTTAAAAAGAAAATCAGACTGCAGCCAGATAAAATTCAATGTGACATAATGCGTAAGGTAATTCCCGAAACTACGATGGGTGATTTTTTGAATTTGTGGAGACCTGTTGATTTGATAGTTGCAAGTAGAAAGATAGTTCGTGATACACTTCAGCAACAATTATTTATATTACACAAGGAAAGATTTTTGGATTTACCTGTACCATTGTGTTATCGCCCAATGGATTCGCGACGACAGAGTATCGATGTTGAAATTCCTGGAATTAATGAGAAACAAAATTTTGTACTAAATGATATTGTTTCAGTTCCTGTCATTGCTGTTGAGAGCGCATTAACGATTGATAAAACTCCGTAGACGTTAGGATACGCTATAACGATTCGCTCGTCACAGCGATTAACTATTTCTGATACAAATATCTTGATTGTCGAAGATAGAATCGAGTGGTCAAATTTAGCTTTTCTCGCAGTGTCTCGAGTTAGAAGAATATCTCAGCTGCGGAGGGTTATCATGACAATAACGATGGCGATGATGTAGTCGATGACAATGTCAAGGACGAAGTTGTTAAGACAAAATTATCTGGTTATAAGCAATGTGACAAAAAAAATAAACGCGACTTTGATCTCGATGCTGAATTTATTATGACACTAATACAACGACAGAATAATCATTGTGCGATCTGTAATATGTTGTGGCAGTATACGTATAATAATCCACGACAGTTTACCGTGGATAGAATTTATAGTAGTCTTGGTCACACACGCGAAAATGTGATGCTGACCTGTCTTGACTGTAATCGACGTCGATGAGCCAGTTCACAAACTGAACGCGGTGGTAATTGTGTGTCTTCAGGAATTACTTGTAATTGTTCACGTACAAATCCACGCTGAGCAGCAAATGAATCTAATCTGTAGATTGCAGGTCTACCCGTGGATCTTACCACGCTGGAAATTTTATGCGTGGTCACACTCCAAATAGGATCAGTTGCTCATTTTTTACCACCTTCAAGTTCAACAGGTTCATATAAATATCTTACAGTCATATTACCTAGTACTGGTTGTATTGAGGAAGAGTCATGTCGTTGTATTGGTATATGCTTCTTTGTGATTACATTGATAGGTTTCATGGCAGTTGCACTAGTAATTTCATTATATAACGCAGCTATCACACTTGGCAATCGTGCAACCTATTCACGAGATCTCTTGTCTTTCTGAATTATTCCCTTCATATACTGATATCCAAATAACGGCTCAGCAAGTGTTCGATTAAATCGTTCAATGATTGCCTGATCGCAATGAATTGCAATATGTCCTCGTCTGATTTTAGCGTTGTTTTTTCATCAGAGATGATACTGCACCAAGGAATTCCTTGCCAGAATCAACCTGTAAATAGCTGTCGCCATCGCAATGGTCCACGTTGACAAATTTGTTCAAAAGCAGATGCAAATTCAGTTGCTGTTTTAGTTGATAGTGGTTCTACTTCCTTATATCTACTTGCAACGTCAACGTCAGTCAACGCGTATTTGTACTTGTGTGATTTACGTCTACCAATTTTAACGCCATCGTGTGGTAAAAACAAAATGTCTGCCTGATGAACTTCATTGTTAGCGCTGACATCAAAATGAATTGCGTACTGAATTTTTTTAGGTGGTGGTAGATAGATCTGCCATATTGCCTGTCTTGCTAACCAATTTGCAGCAACAGAACGTGAGACACCTGCTGCATCAGCAAACGTTTGCTAATCGATGCTCTACCTCTGCAATATCCCCTTGGACTCTAATAAACCGATTCCATTATTTTAATAATTAGTTGATTAATTACCAGCCCCTAGCACTAGTTTGCCTTTCATCGCAGAGTTTACTAGGAAGCTAGCAAGTTTTTCTCTGACAGATTTATTTTTTTATTGAATTTAACGCATGAATCAACTTCACATCTGCAATATGTCGTTGTTAAAAATCTTTATTTTTATAAGCAACATCATGAACGTGACACGATTTTCAATCGCATTTATTGGATACTCTCCAGGTTTTGGTTGGTCTCGTTCGTCAAGTCGAATATCAAGTCGAGTTAAAGGACCTCAATAATTGTATCCAGGTGGATGTTTCTCACCAGGGTATTTAGCCCATGGAACCCCATGTAATTTTCCCAGTGAAGCAGCGATATTACCACCCCTGACAGACGAAATTTTTTTAATTCTTTTGTACCATATTTCACACACTTGCCTGTAAGTGCACTCGTTTTATTTTTGTGTTATTATTGTTGTTAATTCACTGGTGGGGGTGGATGCTCTGCATCGAACACAATATAAATTCATATTATTTATTATATATTGTACAACATGGATATCATTGACTTTTCAGCGACACGAAAACAAGAGCCAGTCAATCATCATCCAGCGCTAGCAAATTCTATAAGGATGATAATACTTGGCCCATCTGGGTCTGGTAAGACGCAATTGCTGTTTAATCTGATAATGAGATGGCTCAGTTGGAATAAGTTATATTTAGTGGCACCATCTGTAGATGATCAACGATGTTATGAAGCACTTAAAGATTTTAATGAAAACGCAAAGTTGCTGGATGAAGACGGCAATGATATTATTTATTTTATCACCGATATTGATGAAGCCCCATCTGTAAATCACCTCGATGGATTTATTAATAATCTCGTGGTTTACGATGATGTGATGCTGTACAAACAATCAAATCCAGCTCGGATATTTTCTCGAGGCAGACACAATAACACAGACGTGATTTATATTATTCAGCGATATACACAAATACCTAAAGTGATCAGAGATAACTGCAATATTTTAATTGTGTTTAATGGAGTCGATACACATACTCTGCGAAATATTCGTCATACTTGGTTTTCAGAGAATATGGATATGATTAAATTTAAAAACTTCTTTGCGCGAGCACAAGCTACCCCACACGGATTTATCACGATAAATTTACATGACCCCAGAGCTAGGTATCGTATAGGTCTCGATAAAATTTTCGGTTGAAAGCCAGAGCAGCAGAGAGGGTGACGACTGCGAGTAAGTGTTCGGCGAGTAAATAAATACGTTACAAAAACTCAACACACGCGCGTCAAAAATAAAATAACAATATGAGTTAACCAAATTAGGTGAATCTCGATCGGTTAGAGGCTTCGGTTTGGAGTTACTGAACTCGTGTTTTGAGTTTTTGTAGGAACCTTTATTTTTCGAACAAATACAAATGAGCCTAGTCTGTTCACCTTCTCTGCTGCTCAGGCCAACATACAAAAGTCTTTGTTTATCTGCTTCCAGAGTCTGATATTACTCACCTACCAAGTATGCTGCGGAAATGAGACACAGGTAATTAAAAGTCTGTAGCTGCTTTGTGCTCTCTCTGCTTTCTCCGTTTTTTTATATGTCTAACTTTTTCGATTGCTTGCCAGGTACCTAATCTGGACTGCTACATCTATTTATTTACATTTAGTTTACTTTTTGCGGATTTGTATGATAGTGCAGTGTACCTAAATAAATTTTAAAATTTAGTTAGGACTTTCAATTTTAGTTTAAGTTTCATTCTTATATTCCTGCAGTTATTGGTTTCTTCTGTCCTCATGTAAATACCGAACATAAATGCCTCACCAGTAAAATGTTACATTGGTATTTCATTAGTTGTATCAATCTGATTTATCATGTTTCGTATCATAAAGGCCATACAAGCAGAGATCTCAGATGCATTTGGACTATACTCATGAAAAATAATATATGATATTTACAATCATATCCATTGGAAAAATGATTAATTTCTCAGATATGTAAATTATGTAGCGTATAAAACTATTAAAACATACCATGTTATTGCTACATATTTATTTATAGGATTTCGCAATTGCAGCATCGCCTGTTCATATTTTAATTCACTGAAGACAAAAAGACATAAACACTAACAAGCACTGTAGCTTTTTATCCATCTTTCTCGCTTAAACTTTGAAATGATTAACTTCTTTTTCACTTGTCATTTTTGTAAACATCACTAATAATTGAAGTTTTATCAAACATCAACAAGGTAATTTCATTTTACATGTTCATCTGTTTATTACAGTTTATATTAATGAACTGTCCGCACATCAATATTCAATTCGTCCTGACTGGTGGAAGCTATTTATGAACTTCCCGCACATCAATATTCAGTTCATCATAAGTGGTGGAAGTACTTACGTTTACTAAAATAAATTGCCTCGACTAAGGCGACTTTTTTAAAAATACCAGTTGTCTTGAATTTATTTAAAAGAAATGATTGCTCGATTCTGATTCAGTTTAAGGAAGGATCAAAACATGCTTCGTATAAAGTGGGATTTTTAAAAATTTATTTTAACTTGATTCAAGTCAGTCATGAGGTGCATCTTTACTGATAGCAATTTTAATACAAAGTATATACTATGAAAAGGATGAAGAGGGAAACGTACTGCATACTATTGTTAGGGCAGCCTGTGGCCGAATGGTCTAAGGCGCTCGCCTTACATATCCCCTCTGTCCACGTAGGTTCGAGTCTCGGACTCTGCCAGCATGGGTGTGTGAGAAATCTTGCCTGTAGCTTCCCGTCGGTTGGTGGTTCTTCCCGGAATTCTCCTGGGTTCCTCCACCAAATATACTGACTGCTATGTATAGCATATCATGTGCTGAAGACTGGCATTCACTCCAAAAACAACAAAAACATATTATTCCTACCTTTACGGACGTTATTTTGTTACGTGTAGGCTCGTACAATAATAACATTAGAAAAGAGTGAAGTCAACAACCTTTGTATATTTTAACAGACAATTTATTTCCATAGAATACAATGTAAAAATTGGAAATAAGACATACGGTTTGTGAATATAATCCAAAATTTAATCCTAAGATTGAAAAACACAAGTCCTATCACTAAATAGTTCTAATAAAATCCAGGTCCCAATCTCGATGACATTCCAATATGGAGGGCGATGACGTCAGATGTGGTCGTTGTACAAATAGCAACAATTCCTCAATTGAATCACAGTTTGTGTTTCCGTATAACTCCAGAATAAATTTCCACTGAATTTCTTTCTCCCAGAATTTTTTGAAAAGATACACTTGTTTGATTTTCTAGAGAATAAATTATTAAATTCCAAAAACAAATGAACTTCAAAAACAATCTGGCTTCAACAATTATAACCTCTTCAGCCCTCAAGTTTTAAAATACAACTGAATAAATTTAATACCAATTGGCTGTTTTAAGCTTCGATTTTAGGTCACATGGTACTCCAAGATAGGCTGCGTGATCTTCTAATTTGAACATCGCAATAAGATAAAATGCCATTTGTCACGTATGAAAGAATAGCCCTATCTAAGTACAAGATTCTCACTCCGAAATAAATTTAAAAATAAAACATTGTTGATTTCGACTAACACGTAGGCCGAAATGATCTTGGCAATAGCCAATCGTTTTCGCGTAGTGTTTACAACCTCTATGAACCATAGTGAGTTAAATATAGTGCTAATGCAATATCTTTTGCATTCTATACAAACAGAATTTACTAAAAAAATATCGAATCTCGTGAAAATAATCATTACAATAAAATGTAATGAAATAAAAAAAAATAAAAATAGAATTTTAAAACTAACACACAAGCAATTTGATTACATATTACATATACGTAATACTACACACACGCGAGAAATGTCTGGTCCGCGTTCAGTTGTAGAAATCTAGGTGACTATCAGGATCTGTATCTGTGCGCGGATGTGCTTGAGACATTTCGTGATACAGTCAAGCGCATTTATAAACTCTATGCAAGCGCACTACTTCTCATCGCTGGCATGAGATGCATTGCTGTCAAAACCTAGTTTGAGTTGGAACTGTTAGATGATGTTGTTCAACAGTTATTTATCGAACTTGGTATCTTCGGGATTTCCATGGTAAATCGCAGTTACGCTTGCATAAACAATACGCTATATTATAATTTTCGCAATAAATATCTAGGTATAACTAAGATTTTGTCTTGTAAACATATGAACTTTCCAGAATGTTAATTTCCTTTAGGTAATGTTTTTTTTTTTTTTTTTTTTTCAAATAGAAAATGCTAATTGTGATATGAGGTCAGTTTGAAGACTCTAATCTTTTCACTGAGACAAGTTTTCATTCGTGCTTTACAATCTATCACAATTAATTTGTATTATTGTTTTGACCAGTAATTCATTTTGGGATGTAATTTATTTCTTCAAATTATTTAATTCAAGCGATTTTTTTCTCTGGAATTACAGAGCGCTTAATAAAAAATATTCTTGGACAGAGATATTCACTGCAATCATGTAACTGTATGCAGCAAAACACTGTTGGCATTTCAACACTTTGCGAGCTACCGTAGGCACATCAACACCTTCCGCGTTGAATTTAATTTGGGCTTCTACTGAAGTTTATTCAGAAATTTAAATTATTTGGACTTGTGTCTGTAATTCTAGGATAATTTGGGATTTAATTCGGAATATTGTAAGTTCCTTTTTGCTACACACTGTGTTCTAGGATAATAAATTATTTGTTGAATTTTACAAAGCTTGTTGCTTTTCACTTTTTCTGTTACTTCTTTAAAGAGCAGAGTATCGTAACAATATTAGATACCTGGACACAAGTAATATGTTCGTGTGGGCATCGATTTAGCCGATCGCTCATTCTGTTTCATTATTCGATACTGCTATAACCGACCGAAGCGGTGTCACCCATTCGCAAGACACCGCTTAATAATTCATCAACAATTATTGCGAGAACTGGTTCCCAAATAATTGTTCAGCAAGTACACGGTTCAGTTGTGCCTATAGCCTGGTCGCGATGTATGCAGACATGTCCACGACGAACCACCACATGATGTTTCGTTAACAATGAAGCAACAGCTCCAGGAAATTATTTGCCATGGTCCACTTGTAGAAGCCGCATCCATATTAGCGACGATTTTGGATAGATACGTTTGAGCACATTTGTGACATTTGTTGACCCTTTGGGTCGGCTTCTGTGTACTTTCTGACAACATGTACGACGGTTATTGCGTATTTTGTTTGCATGCGCTCTTACCCAAGCGAAAACAACGGAAACATGATGTCAGTCTTGTGATCTTTGTTCGTGACATCAAACCATCTACGGGATTTTCCCTTGGCGAGGCTAGGTAAATCTGCAATAACGTTTGTTCTGACGGCCATGTTCGAGCAACCCAGAACTTTTGCCGCGCTTGCTTTTCACCAACTGCTGAACCCTTGCAATAACGGAGGGGGCTGTAACATATGGTAGCCAGCTTCTTATATATGTTTATTATCGCACACAATACGAAGGCATGCTAATTCGTATACAACAACTGAAATTCAGCATGACATAACAAAATATGATTGACTTCTCTGTGTCAATGAATCTTCGGCGCCCAACCATGGTAACATTTTTCCAAACACGGCTCGTGTGCTGTTCATTGGATTGGTCATGAGAGAAAAACCGGCGAATATCGGACACTTATTACAGGCAACTGAGAATTTGTAACAAGGCATTAATGCAACCAGATGGAAATGCTTATGAAAGTTGTTGTGGTCGAAACAGGTACATAAGTACTCGATGAAATGCTCAGAGAGGCGATTACTCTTTGAAAGAACAAATAAGAGACGGAAACAGCTCATCGAATCCTGGAAGAAGAATATTACCAGTGGATCCTGGATAATTTCAAACATGCCTCTCTTTACAGACATCCTCTGACTGAAATGACCTCCTGTTTAAAGTTCCTGTCTAGACAAATGATGCACCCATGAATGTTTACTGGTCCAATATGATATTTAAGGAAGTTTTTTGGTAAAACGAAAATAACCAAAACTAGTTCAACTGAAATAAAACTGGCCATTTGACAAATAAAACAAGATCTACTATATTTGGAAAATCGCTTTCAATAAAAATGATTCAAAATCGTGTGATAGATTTTGTTGACTCCTAAATGACTATCCAAGAAAGCTTCATGGGCTAAAAGAAGACTTTCCTGTCTATACAACTTAGAAACACCAATTAATTTCTTAGGTCACTGACCACTCGTCACCAGCGGATATTTCAGGTGGTCTCCATTTTCTCATATTGACCCAATTCTTTACAAAATAGCAAGTTGGTACCTCCACGGAATCAGCTTCTATACCCTCCCTCTGAAACAAACAGGAGATCTCGGGATCTTTCTCCTGTTCGACTACAAGCGATTGCCATTTGTCACCCTGATTAGAAAAAAGTGAATGAGTGGTGAAAAGACGATCCCAATGATCAACACCTTTTAAATGATCGGTGTCATGACCAAAGGTGACCTCATTGAAAGACCAACCAATAAATGTGTCAGCCAAGGGAATAATATCCTGATCAACTTCAGTCTCAAGAGCTCTTTTTTATCATAGCTCTAGTAACTGAACAAGCTGGGTATGAATCAGGGATATCGTTTTAAACATGATCAACTTTTTGATCCAAACAAGACCTGCCAGTCACAAATGGATTAACCTCTACCATACTTCTAACTAGGTCATTGCTTATCAATAAATGAATACCCACAAAGGTGAAAGAATTCAAAGCACCAATGGCTATTCATCATCATCATCATCATCATCATCATCAGTCCCGTAGTATGGTAGACCGTTGGGGCACCACACAAGACCGAACAATCAGCTTCCTCCATTTTCTCGATTTCCCGTCTTTCTCATTGAGTCGCTCAATGTTAAGCCTGTTACTTTCGAATGCTGTTTTCCCACCTCTTTCTCTGCCTGCCTCTCTTTCTTCTTCCTTGTAGAGTGCCTTGCAGAATTGTCTTGGCAAGTTCTGATGATCGTGAGACATACACATACCACTGCAGTTTACGTTTTTTCACTGTGCTCAGGAGGTCTTCGTGAGGCCCAATGGCTTGTCTGATCCTTTGCCGTTTCTTCATTGGTGACACGGTCTTTGTATGAGACGCCGAGGGTCTTTCGGAAGCATTTCATTTCTGTGGCTTGTATCCTCTAAGTCAGCTGATTGCATTGCTAATGACGACAAGATACACAATGACTATTGGTCATAAAATTAAGTCTGGTGACAAATTAACGTTATGGAGTGGAATTTGAAACAAGCTGTACTCTACTACCTGAACAAGAACAATTTCAAAAGAAGACGAATTCTCAGACAAAGGTCATGTACCTGATAACAAAAGACTAATAATATTTTAATAGAGTTGGCAGAATCACCAATAAGTGATATAGATCCTTTAGACATGAATGGTTAATAATTCTCCAGACGATAATCAGACTGGAGTTTGTTTGACCCAGAAAATGTATTGTTTCCATTATATGACCACGACCTTGACATTTGATAAACACGTGCATTTGACATTTGATAAACACGTGCATTTGGAAAAGCTCTGTTTTTATTCTGTTGCTTTTTAAGTTAAAGCAATAAATGCACGTAGGAAGAGAAAAGGATTTCTGATCAGTCTTATTAGACTTTTTATTCTTATAAGTTGTGCCAGATTGAAATTTGTAAATAATCGCATGAGACAGAGATGGCTTCCTATCAGATATCTGCTGAGAGGAACACTTATTGACAAAGGAGAATTTGTGGGTCAAGGATAATTTGTCATGAGCTGTACCAGCTGCTTCATCCAATATTTCTACCTGGTATCTTATCGTCACTAGCGACGCAATCATTGAACTCTTTAATCAATATGAGTTGTATTTGGAGTAATCTTTACGCATTTGTATGCTTCTTTCACTATCTTTAATGATCATCGAAGGTATGTCCAAAAATCTAGTTCAAAGGATTAAAATCTAAAGATTCAAACCCCTCCCGGTTAGGATTATGTTTAATCATATTTAGTGATACTCTATCGATCATCCGAACCTTGTGACTCTGATAGTATATTCATTTTGTGTTTACATTGTTACGTGTAGGCTCGTACAAATGTAACAAAAGAAAAGAGTGAAGCCAACAAGCTTTGTAAATTTTAACAAAAATAATTTATTTCCCTAGAAAACAATGTAAGCATAGGAAAATAGGACTTACGGTTTGTGAATATAATCCAAAAATTAATCCTAGAATTGAAAAATATAAGTCCTATCACTAAACAGTTCTAATTGAATCCAGGTTCGAATCGCGATGAAATTCCAATATGGAGGCGATGACGTCAGATGAGATTGTTATACTGATGGCAATAGATCCTCGATTGAATCACAGTTTATAATGTTTCCATTTAGAATTCCAGAATAAATTTCCACTGAATATCTTTCTCCCAGAACTTTTATAAATATGAAGCACTTGTGCAGTTTTCTAGAGAATGAATTATTAAATTCCAAAACATAGATGAACTTCAAAACAATCTGGCTTCAACAATAAAACACCTTGAGCTCTGAGGTGTACAAATTACGACTGGATTAATCTACTACCAATTGGCTGTTTTAAGCCTCGTATTTAGATCACATGGTAGCTCATGTGACAGGCGAAGTGACCGCTAATTTGAACAACGCAATAAAAGAAATGTCATTGATCATGTAGTTAGAATAGCCCTATCTAAGAATCAAATTCTCACACTGGAAATAAATTAAAAAAAGAAAGGCTGCTTACAACTCAGCTAATACGTGGGCCGAAAATGACCTTGGTAATAGGCAATCATTTCCGCTTAGTGTTTACAAGATCTATGAACCAGGTTGAGCTAAAAATAGTGCTGAAGAAATCGTTATAATCTAATCGGGTCAAGTCAATTTTCCGAGAAAAGAGATTCAGATCCGATGAAAATTATCATTACAATAAAATATAATGAAATAAAAAATAAAATAAAAAAAGAATTTAAAGACTAACACACAAGTAATTTAATTGCATGTTCGTAACAACAAGGACTAATCCTTATGCTTATTGATTCACTAGGTCAATTTAATATTTATTTGTTCACTGATCCTGGCCAAAGAAAACTTTGATGAAGTAAACTGATATTGTTTATCATAAGTTGATGTTGAATTAATTTGTATTTATTATTGTTGCAACTATGAATAATTTAAATTTCTTGATCTTTTTGCGAATTCATATCGGAGTTAGGAAATAGCGAATTATATTTCTTAATCAAATTATTTGTTACAAGTGAACTGAGCAATACAGCTAATATAGTGATTCATTGAATAAGATATTCATATCAACGGAATCTTCTCTCTTAACTGTATTATTGACTTGCTTAATATTTTTGCTCCATTCATTTTTTGCCCTTAGTACAAATTTTCGACATTTATTTTCCTGGCAGTTATGATTTTATCTACATCTAAAAAGCTGTATAGGAAGCATACAGGTAGCTCTGGTTTAATAGATTCTACTTTGTAGGACTCTATGTTTTTAACCTAAGTAATAGAAAACGGCGAAGATAAACAAGTTTTGTAAAATTCAAAATATAATTTATTCCCTAAAATACAATTGAAAAATTTAAAAATAACTTATAGTATAGTGAATGAAATCCTAAATTCTCCTACAGTTCTATGATAAGTCTAAAAGTATAGAATGTTCCATATAATTTCCAGTATATTTCGAATGAAGCTAAATCCATTATGCTGATGTGCCAATAGTCTTGATGTGTCACAATTATATAGTCCACAATGGTTTTAAATGAATTCACAATAATTCCAAAACAGTTAATAAATCCTAAAGTCTGAGCGCTTTGTAATTCTAATGGATAATTAAAATAAATAAATTAAATCCTCTTAACTGAATTGAATACAACTATTTGACTCCACTGAGACTAATGCTTTTGAAAGGAATACCTAATGTTCGTTAGATCGTCACTTATATAAAATCTAAGACGTAATACAGCAGCGGATGCGATTAGAAATAGCATTTATATTTATTATCTCAGATATAACATTTGTGGTATTGGATTTATATGGAGGTAAAATTTTGACATGTAGTTGCACTGTGTACAGGTTCTTCTGTTATGATCTGGTTGACCGTTCACTGTTGATTTTTAGCCTTGTATTCATTGTTTATATTTATTAATTTATTTGCAAAAATTTGTGAAGGCTAGTTCAATATAAATCTAAATCTGAACCATGATTAGCTGCAAGATGAAGTTAAAATTTACTCTGAGTATTGAAAAATGATTTGTAATCTAATTACTTAAATTAGAGAAATATATTTTAAGACATGTTCTGAAGGTCGAGATTTAAAACATGAATCTGATGTTTGACAAAAATAAAAATAAACTCTTTAGATTGAAGTGTTTGTGATGAATGGGACAACCGTTACTAGAACTGAAGGTGTTTGTAAAATCCGAAAAACGTCACTAAGATTGAGGTGAAAGCTGAAAACGTTTACAAAATAAAATGCAGGTGTTTGTGAAGACTAATTTCACCAGTATTGATGGTGTTTGTGAAAACTGATAAACTTCGTTAATTTTGAAGGTGTTTGTGAAGACTGTGACGAACTTTATGAAGACTGAATGTGTTTGTGAAGAGTGTAACAAAGGTCACAAAAACTGAAAGTGCTCGTGAACATGGCTCAAATGTGGCGACGTTATTCCATAAAAATCATTGGACTTTTCTGATTCAAATGAAACAAGAAACATTTCCACTGGTAAAATGCAAAAATATATAAGCAGTTTTAGTCACTTATCTTGACTACACTAATGTCCCATCCAGACTTGTAAATAATACAAGTCTATTGAACTGTCACAATCCAGTCATGATTCATTATGTATAGTGCGTAAAAGTGCTGCCTTTGGTTTTCACTCGCATTGTAGAAACGCATACATGTCTTTTTCATAAGTAAATAATATTCAACTATGCACGGGAATAAATAAGTAATCTTAACCTTTAGCAATCCTGAATGTAATATTACAATCACGTGACTGACTAGTGCAGATTCAGAATCTGCCGTATGTATGCTATTACCTTAAAATATCACTGTTATATTGCTGTGAATAAAAGCAAGAAAATATTTTTATTTCCTAATTTGTTCACATAAATGACCTAGCAGAAAATTAGATTTATTGGCGCAATTTGTACACCTACGCTATATCCCTTTATTGTGTAAATCTGAATAACATCAAAGATAATGTTTTTAAATCAATGAACTCAGTATTAGATAAATTGTAATACAGAGAAGGCTAATAGTAAAACAGATATGGTTCCAATGGTAACGTTTTGAAACATACAAGTAAATGATGTAGATTGATACTGACTCTCATGCTTAATCAACATATTTACTTGCGACCTTATATTTGGCACAAAATCAAGCTGGATCCCGTATAATAATTTGTACATTTGATGGTACTAATATACATGACATCAAGTTGATTAGAATTTGATTGCTATCATTTGCAGCCTAACCCTCAGGCCGGTACTTGGTCAGGTGAACAACTCACCTTTGGGCCTATACACTTTATACCTTTAATTATGTTAGAACAACATAATGGCAGCAGCAGGAGGAAAACCAGTGGAGTGGAAACTTGTCCATGTTGGGACTCTGGAGCTGGAACACGGTATGTGATACATGCGTAATACATACGTAATTCTTATCATATTATCACATCCATCAGTGCATCTAAATTCGACAGGGGCAAGATACACAATATTCAATAAATTAAAATCAGAAATTGCATTTGAATCTGTTTAGCTATTAAAGGTCTAACATGCGTTCAAGGTGTACATAGACCTCTTTTAATACCTTATAAAATAATAAAACGTGCAGGAAAAATCAATTCGTTAGAAGGACACAAAATCCTTAGTGGACGTTGACAATTTTTTTTAGCGCTAAATAATTAATTACTTAACAGTCAAATAAATCAGGAATAGCAATTATTGTTTTACTTGCGAAAGAATTGTCTCTGACTACCAGAGCTCATAGTAATACATGTGGAGAATGTTGCGTCACAATGACGTCTTTAGGCAAATTTAAAGCAAAAATGAATTTGATGTTTAAAAGGACATTACAGATAATTTGTTTGCCCATTCCAGGTACACAAAATGAATATTAAATACAATGTGTTCCCGTTTCAGTCACATAACAAAGACATTAATTATAATATGTCTGCCCATTCTAGTCACACAAGACATTAAATATAGTTTGTGCACCTTTTCCAATCACACGGCAACAAGAATTTTTTTTAACACTATATTCTTATGTTTTCTTTGACACTGGCATTTTTAAAACTTTCAAACATTATCTGCGCATAAGATAAAAGTCACCAGCTGCAATGCAGATACAATTAGGTAATATACATAAATCTTATGATACTCAAATTTCTATGGATGATTTATTTTCTTCAGCCAGATGTATGAAAGACGATTATTATTATTGTTGTTGATTATATCGTTGTTCTTGTTAGAAGTCTGTATTTGAAGGAGGCGTTGGAAAAATGTTATGCCTTCAGTTCCTACACTGTTCAAACAAGACGAAAGATAAGAGAATGAAGATGAAAAGAGAATGAAGATGCAAATATCATAATTTTGGTAACAGGCATAGTCCAAGGTGTTTGTATTTGATAAATGTTTCCTTACTTAATCGAAGCAACTTTTGAAATTTGTCACTTTGGATTGGTTGGGCGTTCAGCGCCACAAAAAAGGTTTATAATGCTCAGGGAAATAAAAAGCCTTACTTAATGACACATCATGGTATCCAATGCGAGCTGTTCCTATGGTGGTAATCGAACCAGCATGCTTCTGGTCACAAATCATACTCCTTAATAATTTAGCCACCGATGCTCCAAATAAGAACTTATAATCAGAATATCATTGGGAATTAAACTGGAATTACTATTCCATAGCGAGGCTGATGATAATACCGCAAATATTTTGTCAATGGTAAATTTAGTCTATATTCTTTTAGGTTTTGTACTTAAAAGCATAACGATTTCACTCGGAACACAGACCAAACATCACTTGTATCAACAGTCATTGTAAAGCGGAAGGAACTGGTGCACTCTTTAGCGTGGTCTTTAACTGACCAAAAGCCCCCAGATTAATAATACTTGGTTTTCTTACTTAATAAATTGGTCAGGAGTTCAACAATTATAAAAAATTCATCAAAATTTCCGATAATATCCAGCCATACCCCCAAATCGCATCAGCTGCTTTTTACTGATATGGTTTGGGAGTTCAGAATAGTATTGACTTCGGCTTCAACATTTTCAACGTCATAGTAGATTTTATTTGTTCTTGTTGGAACATCTGGAAACAAGTTTTCATATTCACATAATAGCAGATTTAATTCCCACTTTTCTTGTGGCTGTAGATATGAAAACCCCTGGTCTAGAATGTTTAATATTTCCGAAGACTGGTTAAACCAAAGTCACTACAATCCGATTGCATTTCATCGTTTAAATCCTCCATGCATGGGACAGATACAGCTCAATTTATTCAAGTTAAACAGGGCCATCCTTACCAAATTATTCTGGTAACATATTTATATTATAAGTTGTTTTTGTTTCCAATCCCCAGAATTGTGAATGACTTACACTTTAAAGCATTTAATTTCTTTTCGATTGTATAGGGGCAATAATATTAAGCGTGAAACGAATTTTGAGGTTTGGAGAAGAGAGTCAGAACTCTATCACCAGGCTGAAAACTTCTTTCCTTAGTAATTCTGCCATACCTTGCTTTCATTTTTGAAATGAATAAAGTGAAGATTAATTATTGCTACTGCACAAGTGTTGAACACTTATATTTGAAATCAGAGACATAGTCACGAAGAATAATCTCTGAATCTTCACTTGAAAGAAGAGTCTCTTTTAACAACTTCAACGGCCCACGGATAGAATGTCCAAAACTAGGACTAAAACCAAATGTTTCTTGAACTGATTCCCTAACAGAAAACAACAGTAAAGGAACACACTCACACACTCATCCCAATCTTTTCCTGATTCTAAGCAATATGACGAATCATACTCTTCAACGTTTGGTGAAATCGTTCTAAATCCCATTGACGTTCAACGTGATAGGCAGATTTGCATGCCCAATTCAAACATAACTTGTTGGAAACTTCCAGGCATAAAATTTTCCCCTTGATCAGAGTGGACAGATTTGGGAAGGAACAAAAGTGTTAAAAACTGTATCAAAGATTTTACTATGGTTTTAGTTTTAATATTCGTCAGAGGAATTGCCTCTGGAAATCTGGTATTGGTTGCTTGATTTCGTGTTATGTACAGTCTTCCAAAATTTCGCTAAGTGGTGTGTCAAATGCATCAATAAGTTGCAGATGAGTCTTCTGACTGAGTTTTCCTACTATACGACAAGTGTGACAAGATGTAGATTACACTATTTACAAACAACACTTTTAAGTTTCGGACAATAAAAT
Source organism: Megalonaias nervosa (assembly GCA_016617855.1). NCBI lineage: Eukaryota > Metazoa > Mollusca > Bivalvia > Unionida > Unionidae > Megalonaias > Megalonaias nervosa. Next base: position 58,709 of record JAECUM010095432.1, read on the forward strand.
CATTCTATATCGATCTTGTGGTATGCCTTATCAACTTCTATAGTACCATCCAGGGGAAGTTCATAGGCAATACTTAGAATATCTTGCGTATATGACTTAGGAAGAACAATTTGATAGCTCAAGGACCACTAGTCACCACCGAGTAACTCACGCCTTTCAATTATAGTTGGCATTACATTATAATGGCTTCATGAAATGCAAATAGTCCAAAGCTGTTTTGTGCAGCGGTAGTGTCATATGCCGATTTTGTCTTTTTATTCCTGGTATAAGTCACAGCTTCTATTACTTGTGTCCATTCTGGCAAGCAAGCCACATACTATGTGCAACCCATAGATTATTAATCCACGAAAGTTACCAAATTCATACACGTTCTTGAGGATGAATAGTGCATCATTCCTAAGCAACAATGCCATATCGATCGATACTCAAGTTATACAAGCATGATAATGTAAGACATAAGCCAGGGATTACCAGTGCAGATAAAATTCAAAACATTTTATTTAGTGTGCCTTAAAATTCAGACAGAAATAAACTACTTTGATTTAATTTAGCAATTTAAAAGTCAAAGTGAAATTAATACAAGCTTTAATCTACACCGATTATAACAAAATCTGTTTTGCTAATGTCGGCAAAATCCTGCAAAATTTCTAGTGGACACACAAACAATATTTGGTAGACCTAAACTATTTAATTATTGTATCTGCTTTGCCATTGCACTGTACTGTATGCATGCACAATAATGTCATAATTATTAAGGTCGTATTTTGTTCGATATTAGCTGACTGGGGGAGGGGTCGCTCGCGTGTTTTCCAAACATTTCCTTACCTGAAATACGAGGTGTTTCATTGCTGGTTCGAGTCCAAGTTTCGGAAAAATTTCTTTAATAATTGGGGAGACCTATTGGCCTAAGCCGATGAAATATAAAAAAATGAAAGACAAAATTTGGTGATGTAAAACCGACGACAGTTACGCAAAGGGGACGCTCATAATCTTTGAAGTAAGTGTGATTTCCAGTGACCTCTGAACCTTCCAGTATTTCGTATGGCACGCAAGGGTTCATCTCAGGTTACATTGGAATTGTTGTAGTTGATGTGGACTGCACACTGCACACATTAGCTTGAACGTAAAACTTGCGATTGAACAGCTTACAATTAGTTGCGTGCAACTAATTTCAAAGAACTAAATAAGAAACACATCTCGGATTGTTGATCTCCTGCTACTTTCTGAAGGAATTTATTATTTTAACTCCTAAAATGGCGTTAATTTACCAAATGACTGGAATATAATGCATATAGCAGAAAAACTTAAATTGTTGTTCCGTGCGAATGCATCATACAGATTTATCAAAGAGGCTCAAAAGGTGTTGTATGCGTTTTCAGAGACATACATTGATTAACTTTAGAATGATCTTAGAAATGGAGCGGAGTAAAAATAAATCAAGCTTATGAGCAGAAATTTTCTTTTATATCGTATTGTGCAAGAAGATATGGAGTCCCTGAATTTGAGTAAATCATTATTTTATGATGATTATATTTGTGCGTGGCTGTCTTTTTCTAGTTATCTAAACCAAGCTGTTTAAACCAAGAAGACTAAAAAAAAATCATCAATTTTTTTTGACAGCCGGCATATTTTCTTTTAAATAATTCTCTAAATTTTGCGTGTTAGTCTCCCAATATTCTATAATTACTACTATAACAATTAAATATCCAGGATATAATTTGTGGTTACATACAATTACATAAAATAACAGTTGGCGATATGACTGATCCATTGCTAAGTCAATATTAAATATTTTTCAGCATCAGCATCAAGTTGAAATAAACTAGATGAATATAAAAATGTCAAATTACTGTATAAAACGTCATGCAAAGTTTTGTAACCTCAACAATATTTCTGGCTTTTTTATTTGTCATGTGTCAGTTTTGTATTTGCTTTAGAAAAAGACTCATTTAGAGTTGAAAGCACTCAGGCTAGTCAAAAACTAGTTTAGCACTGCTAGTTGTCAGTTTATTGCATTTAACTTATTCAATCTCTGACATACATGATCCTTTGCTGGATGCAAAGCACTAGAAAGGACTGATATCTGCCATATGATTTGTATTCTTTATATATATATATATATATATATATATATATATATATATATATATATATATATATATATATAATTCTCTAAATTTTCTGCCTCTACCGCCCTCCTCCTAGTAGAAAAAACAAGCTGACAGAATCTCTCTTTTTGGAGCAGTTTCCGAATCTCCTGGAGTATGGAAATTCGATAGGTGGCAACCTGATTATGCTTGGAGATTTCAACTTTCACTTGGACTGTTCTGGAAACCCATGCACATCGAAACTCCTAGATTCCATTCACGTTTTCAACCTCAAACAGTCAGTTAGCCAACCCACCCATAAACATGGTCACATATTAGACTGGGTTCTTTACAGACCTGATGATAATATTCTTCAGTCCTCCCTGGTGTCCCACGAACTTTCATCAGATCACCTCTGCATTATATGCCATCTTGACGTATCAGTCCCTAACCCTCCACCTTTATTCGCTACTAAGAGAAACCTCCGTATGATAAACAGAACCAAACTAATGCATGACATCCAAGCAAACCTAACAACTAGCTTACCTACTACAGCAGAACAACTTGATAACTGCCTGCGTTCATTGCTTGACAAACATGCCCCAGCAACCAAGTGCAGAGTAGCAATTCAGAAGTGTTCTCCGTGGTATAGCAGTGTTAGGGACCAGCTTCACACTGCTAAAAGAGACTGCCGTAAAGCTGAGAGGCTTTGGCTTTCCACCAGACTCACTATTCATAAGCAGATCTATGATGCCGCTAAGAAGAATGTCACAAACATAGTCCAAGCAGCGAAATCAGCCCACTACAGTACTAAGATCATGGAAAGTTCCAGCTGCAAAGAGCTATTTAAGATTACTAACAAGCTAATGTCAAGGAACAAATGTACACCACTTCCAGCTACCTTCTCTCTAGTCGACCTTCTGGACCTGTTTGCAAATTTCTTCCATGACAAAGTACAAACCATCAGAGATAAACTTGACAACACAATTCCAGTTGACTCATCGTCACCATACAGTTGCGATACAGAATTTAAGTGGCAACCATTAGCAGCATTTGAACCTGTCTCTATGGATTTAGTATGTACAATCGTGATGAAGAGTGCACCAAAGTCATGTGAACTGGATCCGATTCCGACGTCACTGCTGCTAGAGTGCTTGGATCCAATATTGCCTTCACTAACTGATGTTATTAATACCTCTCTCTCATCTGGGGAATTCCCATCATTTTACAAAACTGCCATTGTAAAGCCTCTGCTGAAGAAACCAACACTCGACCATAATGATTTAAAGAACTACCGCCCAGTTTCTAATCTCCATTCATGTCAAAAATCTTAGAAAAAGTTGTTCTATCCCAACTTGTATCTCATCTGAATTCAAACAGTCTTTTTAGCAATGTACAGTCTGCATATCGCCCTTGCCACAGTACTGAAACTACTCTTCTGAAAGTAGTCAGTGACCTTCTCTCTGCTTTGGATGGCGAAAGATTACAGTCCTCACTCTCCTTGACTTGTCTGCAGCATTTGACACTATAGACCATGATATATTACTTCACCGTCTCCAGCATGTATTTGGCATTCATGATACGGCCTTACTATGGTTCAAGTCCTACTTGGTCAACAGGACACAAATTGTGTCCGCAAATGGAAAACACTCCAGCCCAGTTGATCTATGCTGTGGTGTTCCACAGGGGTCTGTTCTTGGACCTGTTCTCTTCATTCTATACACTCAGCCACTCTCAAGTGTCATAGATCATCATCCAGTGTCTCACCAATTGTATGCTGATGACACCCAAATATACAAATCTAGCCATCCAGCTGAAGCTGAAGCTACCATCCAAGGTGTAGAGAGGTGCATTTCCGATGTGAAATCATGGATGACATGTAACAAGATGCAGATGAATGATGATAAAACTGAAGCCATCCTGATTACAACACAAAGACTTTCTCATTCACATCCTTTACCTCAGACAATAAATATCAGCAACACCAACATTAAATTCACTCAGTCAGTATGAAACCTCGGTGTCACTCTTGACAGTACTCTCTCATTGCATCAACATGTCATGAACATATGCAAGGCTGCATATCTTGAGCTGAGACGAATCAGCTCCATTCGCAAGTATCTTTCAGTTGATGCCACTAAAACACTACTGTCTTCCTTAGTACTTTCAAGACTGGACTATTGTAACTCAATTCTGTCTGGCTCATCTCAATATCTACTTCAGAAACTTCAAAAAGTTCAAAATACAGCTGCTCGGATCATCCTTAGAGTACCACGATCAGAGCACGCCTCTCCCCTGCTCTGCACCCTACACTGGCTATCCATACGATCCAGAATTAAACACAAAATTTATTCTCTGTGCTACGTTTCAGTGACGGGCTCCAGTCCAACATACCTATCAGACCTAACCCATGTGTACACACCTGCAAGATGCTTACGCTCCTCTTCTGACACTCGTATTCTCATTATTCCCACTATGAAGATGAAATCATATGGACAACGCTCTTTTGCATACCAGGGTCCAGCAACGTGGAATGAATTGCCCATTGCACTTAGACACAAAGACACAGTGATCTCATTCAAGAGCGCTCTTAAAACTCACCTATTTCAACTGCAAGAACAGACTTAAAGACCTAATAATGTATCCTTGCCTTAAATATTTACAGCATATTTTCTGTTTCTACTTTCGTGGTGTTTGTTTTTTTTTTTGTAATCATATCATATATGTTTTTTTTTAAGTGTTGTCAAATGTTGTAAAGCGCTTAGAGCTTCTAAAGATTAGGCGCTATACAAAGTCCTCATTATTATTATTATTATTATTAGAAAATATAAACTCTGTGGCAGAACATGGTACTATAAATATTGTAAAACATACTTGCTGGTGTTACGTACTGGCATCGGTGCTCAACCATATATTTAATGAGGCATCGGAGTCTAATTGTGGAATCAACTTTGCCAGTCATATGGATCTGTTCGTGAGTGATTAGTATCGCGTGCGTAATCACATCACGGAATGCGAATATCAAGCGATATGCGAATAGCTGCCATACTTGAATTATTGAGACCCATAGTTGCACTGGGTTAACTTGCTGTCCCAAATAATTCACCATCAGTTGCTAATACAAAAGGATTGCTAATCCACCACCTTTGTTAATGTAACAGCAATGGTACAGCAACTAAACAATGTACACTTGAGCATGATATGTGAATACCAGCAGGTCTAAAGAATAGCTGATGTACTTTCATTATTAGACATGTTTGAAGAAAATCGTCATCGTATTGAAAATTAACAAAACCGTCATTGGGATGAACATAAACGTATTGTAATTGCTATTGCTACTGAAACTTCTGAGTATGTTCATGAGAAAGCACAGCAATCACAAGTACCTGATTTTAAGTTTTTATTGGCGTAGTGTTGAAATCGAAAATCTCCTGACAATTATACCAAACAAATATAAACCAGGAAGAGACACTCGACAACTGTTAAAAATATGATTTCTGGAATCACATAGGTTTTACAACACATTGGCCAATCTGGAGTTAAAGTAGATATTGTCATTAATGTGAATTTGTTTTTGCCACTAAATCGTGATAAGGATGGATTTAAAACTACTTCACCATGGATTCACAGCTGTGCTCGTTCAATCGTAAAATGTAGCGAAAAAGATTCTCGAAACGCTGGAGAAATACACCAACGGAATATCAAGATGGACTCTTGATCAACGTGCCCAAGTACAGGTACATGTCTTTCCATATCAACCATTTCATGGATCCAGTTAGATACCAACACCAAAGTGGATTCTGCCAACAGATACTTTAAATGGGTAATTTTGTTAGCTTTATATTTGACTAGTAAGACCTGCCTCGAAAATACCATCTGCACCTGGGTGACTTAAGTTTGGCAATATCGAATCTCCTGTGCAGGTTAAGAAGGACACACTAAACAAATTTGAGACACTTGAAACAGTTATCTTTGTTGATGTATTTACTTGGGACAAAGGCTTTTATCTGCTTGCACTATAGCCACATGGACAACATGGACAAATTCAGATTGATGTTTTGTTGCTGAGTGATATGACAGATTAAGAATCGGTATTGCATTACATATGGATGAAGAGGCCTGTCCCGCTCCTTAACCGACACAGCAAGCACACACACAAACATTCCCTGAAGCCCTTGCATGCATTGATTTAACACCCAATAACTGCTCACTGACCATGACTTTTGCTATGTTGGGATCAGTGAAAAATGGCGGCTGATAATAATGCCAGAACCTGGTAAAATATTCTCAAATTTACTGCACTGCAACAAAAGATGAAATTCTCTTATATCATCTAAGCAGACATTGAATGTACCAGCATTTAAGTGGAAAACTATGTTTTGAAAAACGTGTAAAACAACGACAGGAAACCACTAGTCGCTGAACAAGTCCTATGCGGGTTTTGTTATACACGATTTAGGTGCAATGGGCAAACTGAAGCAGCAATGTTGTATTGTGGCAAGGATTCAGTTGAGGTGTTTCTTCAACCAATTGAAGTTACGGAAAATGGATTCGAGAATAGCTCTATTCACCAACAGACATTTTTATGACCCGCGATAACATTCACGAATTTTCTGCAGCCATTCATTGCTAAATCTGTTAAGAAGCTTTAACTTCCACCAATAACAATGTCCGTGACCATTTTCACATCACTGGCACGTGCAGAGGAGCCGCACACAACGCATGAAATCTTTACTTAAGAATTTATCCAAACAAAATAAAAAACGCTGCTGTGCTTCATACCTTGCATGCCTATGATAGTCACTTGATTATGGAAGTACTAGCAACAGCAACAGGCAAAGGAATCCTGGATAGAAAGACAATGATGCAAAATCAGTCTGAGTAGAAATTACAGCAAAATGGCATATCAAATGGTGAAAGATCTCACAACCCATTAACAAGGGAAAACTACTACCATCCAAAACAAATCAGGAAAATGCCTCACAGAAGATCAAGAGATCCTCAAGCGATGGACAGAATACTGCTCAGAACTGTACAATCATAAGACCCAAGGAGATCCAGCAGTACTAAATTGCCCTCAGGCAGAGGAAATTGATGACAACCCCATTCTTCTTGAAGAAGTAGAAATTGCAGTTAGGTCACTAAAGAAAGGTAAGTCAGCTGGCGTTGACAACATACCAGCAGAGCTCATTAAAGCAGGAGGAGAAGAGATAGTCACAGTCCTAACAACAATCTGCAACAAGATATGGCAGAGCTCCCCAAGAAAGGAAACCTACAGCTATGCCAAAACTACAGAACCATCAGTCTGATCAGTCACTCGAGCAATGTCATGCTGAAGATAATTCTCAACAGACTAAAGCCTCAAGCAGAGAAAATTACTGCTGAAGAGCAGGCAGGCTTCCGAGCAGGAAGGAGCACCACAGAACAAATCTTCAATCTCAGATTCTTTGGCGAGAAATACCTTCAGCATCAGCAGAATCTATACCACATCTTTATAGATTTCAGAAAGGCCTTTGATAGGGTATGGCATGTGGCCTTATGGGCAACTATGAGGAAGTACAACATTAGCTCAGACCTAGTGCAGGTTGTTGAACACCTCTATGACAAAGCCACCAGTACTGTCCTCATCAATGGCAGCAGAGGAGATTGGTTTCGAGCAACAGTTGGAGTTAGACAGGAATGTATACTGTCACCTACGATCTTCAACATTTTCCTGGAAAGGATCATGGAGGATGCCATGCATGACCACAAGGGCACTGTCAGCATCACCAACCTTGGCTTCACAGATGTATTGATGGTTTAGCAGGAGATGAAAAAGAACTGGCTGTCATGGCTGAGTGCCTCGACACAACCTCCACAGTATACAGTATGGAGATTAACACTGAAAGGACCAAACTGTTGACAAGCAACACCAATGGCATCATTGTAGAAATAAAGGTCAGTGGACAGAAGCTGGAAAAAGTCATAAGTTTCCAATACTTGGGATACATTATCACAGATGAAGACTCCAAACCAGAACTACTTTGCAGGATTGCCCAAACAACAGAAGCAATAGCAAGGTGGAGACCAATATGGAAAGATACCAACGTTGCTTATGGTTCCAAAATAAGGCTGATGCTCTGGATTGTCATATCCATCTTTCTGTGTGCTTGTGAAACATGGACGCTCACATCAGATCTACAAAGAAGAATTCAAACCTTCGAAATGAGATACTACTGCAAGATCTTGGGCATCTCATACATTGACCATGTAACCAAAGAAGAAGTCCACAACAGGATCCAACGAGCCATCAGATCCTATGAAGACCTCTTGACCACTATAAAACAGTGCAGAGTGAAGTGGTACAGTCATGTCTCAAGGTCATCTGGACTGGCAAAAACAATTTTGGATTTAATTCGCAATACCATAAGTTAATTCTTTTTTCTTATTTTTCACTTTGTATTCTAGGGAAATAAATTATTTGTTAAATTTTACAAAGCTTGTTGTTTTCATTCTTTTCTGTTTCTTAGTTTAAGAGCATACACTCATAATAATATGTAGAATCTATACAAGTCAGTTTAATAATTATAATTTAACTGTACATTCTAGTATTTTCCTAATCATGCCAACATCTTCTGTATTTATGCTTGATTGTTTTCTGCTGCAGCCCAACCTGACCCCAAGTACATAGGTGTTGTGGTATTGTCTGCAGATGTGCTGATGGTTGTAGATGGTGGAGAATGCACTGTCCGTCTATACAGTCAGCATGATGGAAGATTACTGGCGACATCAGATAGACTACAGTCAGGACCCTGCGATGTTTGTCTGATGGACAGGAGAGGCATCCAAGTGGCAGTGACTGGGTTTGGTTATATAGAGGTCCTCTCAGTTAACTTCACAACAAGTCAGTCTGCAAGCATCAGACCAGTGAGGACAGTTGATTTAACAAGAGATTTTGATTACTGTTATGGAGTAAGGGCTTTGAGGTCTGGAGGAAAACTTGCAGTGAGTGGTAGGAAGAAGGACAATGATACCGGGAACTGCTGGCTTTGTTGGAGCCTCGTGACCCATGAAGAGAAACATGTCAACACCGTTCATAATATCTGTAGATATGGAGGGTACAGTTGGAGTTACTTGGATATAAGTGCTGATGATTCCACGGTCTACATCTCATGTTTTGCTGGTGATTATTCTAACTACCATGGTGTTTATGCATTTGATATTATGGATGGCACACATAAATTCATGTACCGTCATAGTGACCTTACCAGTCCTACAGGTATATCTGTAGACAGAATGGGATATATATATGTGTGTAACTGGAAGAACCCTCCCAGCATTCATCAGTTGACGGAAAGAGGAGAACTAATGTCAGTACATACAGAGGGTGTGCCGCCAATGCCCAAGGCAATGTTCTGGGCTGACCAACAAGAACATCTGAATGTCACAAGAATGTTCAGCAGAGAAGTCTGGAAATTGCATCCTGTAAGGACTGGCCAGCAAGGTATAATCCATAATTTTTATTCTCAAAGATAAACTTTCACATGATTGGTAAAAACTATACATTAATCTTTGTTGCCATATGTATTTAAAACTTTTACCAAGCAAAAGTACATTTCTGATGAATTTGACTAATAATAATAATAATGATAATAATAATAATAATAATGATAATTATTATTATTATTATTATTATTATTATTATTACGTGTTGCACATAGGATACCAATTATAGGGGACACTTTACATTGCAACTAGACCAACTGTTATAACTCTATGGTCTTAAACTATGTAACAGAAGGAAGCAAAACCTACAACCTTAGTAAATTTCAACAAATAATGTATTTCCCTAGAATACAAGTGTGAAATTTCAAAGGAATTCACAGTGTTGTCATGTATTCAAATAATCTTGAATGTGCTGATGTACCAATAGTCTTGAATGTGTTGTACCAATCGTTTTGATGTACCACAATAATCCAGAATGTCTTTGAATGAGTCCTCCATAATCTCAAAGCAGTGTTTTAGTCAAAAATGAATAAATAATTCCTCTCAAATTATAATTGAACACAATTAAAACTGATTCAACAGACTGGTATTAAAATAGGAATTAAGACTTTGTTTACAACTTCTGTTTATATACTGGTGTTTATATAACTGTCACCTGACCTATGATGCAAGATAATGCCCTGGATGTAGGCCACTTCTAATGGAAAATTCTAAAATATCTTCAACAAGTTCACCACCAGAATATTCTAAGCTCAAGATAGGCCCTGAAACAAAATTTTAACATTTTGTTTACAATTAATCGTTTTCTTAAAGTATAATTTACAATTCTGAACATATGTCAAGCACACAATATATACTAACACCAACTACCATAAGCCTTAAATATTTTGATTGAGTGAAAAAAAAAATTGTTTTACAAGGGATATTCATTGCTGTTTTACATTTTGTGAGCTTTTGGCATTACTGGTACTAAGAGAGAGATGGATGGAGACCAACTAATGAAAAGCTGTATGCGTATTATTCTGATTGTTTAGTCTCATGTAAATGTGTGCACAGGTTTCATATTTTGGGGACATACAAAAGAAAATTGTTAGAAACCTGTGAGCCCGCAATCACAATGCAACACTGTTATTATTGTTATCTATCACACATATTTTAATTTAAATTGCTGAAAGAATATTAACCAAATTTTTAAAGATCCTTAAATTTCTGTGATTTTGTATTGTTTACTGACACATTATTGTTCTGTACAATCAAATAAATCACTGTTTACACACATGACAGTTAATGTTACTTAGAGGTAATTCATTCCAAAAATGTTATTTTTTTATGTGAGCTAATTTTCATGTTACTGTCATTTCAACAAATTCCTCTCTTAAAATAAAATAGCTATTGTTTAATTCACATAATATCTTTATGATTATTATTATAAATATTTTATTTCAGATCCTGTAGTTCCTAATGAGATCCTAAAAATGGATTCAAGATCCTTAGAGATGTACAAAGAGGCCCTGAAAAATGGAAAGGAGAAGGTTTACAACATTCGAGTTATGGTTGTAGGGCAGTATGGTGTGGGAAAGACAACACTGACAAAGCGTCTTTTGGGCAAAACTGTAAGAATATCAGACAGAGAAAGCACTGAAGGTATTGATGTTCATATTGAGTGTTGTAAAGTTTCCTTAGCAACAGGAGAGTGGATTGCACAAGAGACAGGTTTGCCATATTTTGCAGATTTTTTCCATGTTTGCGTTAAGTTTGTGGTGTGTGTTTTGAGAGGAAAGCAAAACTTACTTTTCTGGCACTGCACAGCTAGATTGTGATGTTGTGCAATTAAACATACATACATACATACATACATACATACATACATTAAAAAATACTGAGCAGAATTGTATCATAAAGGACAGGAAGACTTTTGAAATGCATGCCAATAAATAATGCCAATAAAACATCAGAGTTTCATGCTGTTACCTAGGCAACAATTTAAACTGCTTTGTCTCCAAAAAGCAAACAGACCCTGACCAAACATAGCAGAAAAATTCTAGCATGCACACCTTTCAAATTTAAGCACAAAATGCCAACCCAGCAATAAATATTTCTGTTGTTTACTCATAATAGAACAACCTTTTAATGACAACTTCTCCTTGATGGTAGAATAGTATTTTGGCAACAGTATAAGAAGCTTTAAATTACTTCTCCATAACTGATGAACATAATTTGACAGACAGCATTCTAGAATAAAGACCTTTCATATTTTCACCAATGATGCACATCCAAATATGGCCAAAAATATTGCTGATTTATGATAATGGATTGCAATAAGCAATAAATGCTGATTTATGATAATGGATTGCAATAAGCAATAAATGCTGATTTATGATAATGGATTGCAATAAGCAATAAATGCTGAGTAACATAAATGGAAAATAAATGTTTGAATTTGTGGGACATTTGCTTGCAAATTGTCAGTAAGAGTACAATAACAAGAAAATGAAAATATAAAGATCAACATAACGGTCAAACATTTCTTGATGTAATTAGAGTCTATTAGTATCATTCTTAATACTGCACTATTAAGGCTAGGTTTTATTTAACTTGAGATTTAAAAGACCACCTAGAATCGAGGAAAATCCTTGAACCACATGATCCTATTATGCTGCTAAGATTGTCCATTACACCTATTTGATCATATCTGCTCACAAATAGTATGGTACCCTTTAAAACGTAGAAGTGTTCAAATTCACTTTATTTGCCTTCTTCCTTTAAGATGCAGAACAATGCTCTAGACTTCAGCGACTTATAAAGATTTTAAATGAGCATGTTGACAAGCAGGAGGGAAGTGAAATGCTTGAGTCGCACTGCCGGAAGAATGATGGTAAAGAGCATAATATTGGACATCCTGCTGATACTAGTACTACCCGGAAGATCAATCAACCACGTCAGCATCAGGCATTGACCAGAAAGTCGAGCCAACTCTATCAAAGCCAGCCAACTCCACCGACTCAATCACCCTTTGAAGAGGTGGAAGGGGGACATGGTGTTGATAGTAAAAATGCAAGCAAATTCACCTTCTCAGTGAGTGAGACACAGTCAAACGAGAAAGAGAAGAAGAAGGATGCAATGATGGAAATCCTCCAGCTGGTCAATATGAATTCTGACAAACTAGAGAAAAATATAGTGGAATATGCAGCATTGTCGATGTGGGACTTTGCAGGCCAATATATATTCTATACTACTCACCAGACTTTTCTAACGAGTCGTGCAATTTATCTCTTGGTCATAGATCTTGATCAGGAAATCACAGATCTCATTAAAAATGACCAATGTTTCCTTGATACAGAAGGGATAAAACGTTGTAAAGTTCATGGTAAGTTTGAAATTGTTAGCTGCAAGTGTGGCAGGCAGGCAGAGAATGGAAGGATGTAACCTAGAATGTAAAGGTCAAAGTAAAATAAATTCTTTCAAGTCTGGACTTTAAAAAAAAACATATTAGTTACAAGGAGCTTTTCTGCTGACTGGAGAAATCAGGTATAAATTAAAAATTAAGTCAGAGAGAGCTAAAAATAGAACAGCTATGAGACCATCAACCAATCCTGTTTTCAACTTTTTCTCACAAACCAATAAACCTGTACCATCCAAACCTAATGGATGGCACCCTGGCATGAAGGCCTTTCAATTTTATCCAAATGATACTGATCGACCATAAGTTGCAGCTATCATTACTAAAACTAGTGAAACCTTTGAAACTGCTAAATAGAATTTGACCAAATCTGAAATGAAAACAAACCTGGCATAGAGGGATACCAACTTTGCACAAATGATGCTAATCCACCTATCAACTTTGTCAGCCTTTACCAAAACTTAAACAAAATAAATGATTAAATGACCTTTCAAAACTCGCTCAACAGAATTAGACCAAATTTGACATAAATTATCTTGGAAATAGAAACAAAAAAGAAAACAGTGGAGTGCTAGTACATAAATTACATTCAGCAAGGGCAGTAAAGGACTGTAAATTGATACTAGACAGTGATATAAGCTTTGTTTGCATGCAATAATTGGCCACAAGACAATAACAAAGTGTACTAAAATTCCTTTGTATATGGGAAGTTGTGCATTCTTAAATTAATAGCAGCTCAGTGTATATGCAAGGTCCAGAATTCTAACAACTCTAAGTCAAAAAACAAACATACAAAAATATTTGACAATCTTTAACACAAAGTACTCTGGCGGTACATCCTTTCAGTATGGAACAAATAATGATAATGTAATATGAAGTTATCAATAATATAAACCAAACTTTGAAACAGTCATTTTAGTAACATATGTAATCAACAGCATTGGATAAAAGTTCTTCACAAAATAATTTACTGCTCCACATTTCTTGATCATTTTCTCTTTCACTTGGCTACTAGGTGAATGTCATCTGGATGAGCTATCTCAGACACACCTGGGTCTCTTGCTGTTATATAGGTACAGGTGTATCTGCAACAAGACTCACACATTTCAAAGACATTATGAGTTTGGTATCATCATGCCAATCCGGATATACAGTGGGGATGATATCATCATGTCCCTCCAGATATATGATGGTATCATCATAACTATCCAGATGTACAATGAGAATGGTATCATACCCATCCAGATGTACAATGAGAATGGTATCATACCCAAACAGATGTACAATGAGAATAGTATCATGCCCATCCAGATGTACAATGAGAATAGTATCATGCCCATCCAGATGTACAATGAGAATGGTATCATACCCATCCAGATGTACAATGAGAATGGTCTCATACCCATCCAGATGTACAATGAGAATGGTATCATGCCCATCCAGATGTACAATGAGAATAGTATCATGCACATCCAGATGTACAATGAGAATGGTATCATACCCATCCAGATGTACAATGAGAATGTTATCATACCCATCCAGATGTACAATGAGAATAGTATCATGCACATCCAGATGTACAATGAGAATGGTATCATACCCATCCAGATGTACAATGAGAATGGCATCATGCCCATCCAGATGTACAATGAGAATGGTATCAATCCCATCCAGATGTACAATGAGAATGGTGTCATGCCCATCCAGATGTACAATGAGAATGGTGTAATCATACCCATCCAGATGTACAATGAGAATGGTATCATACCCATCCAGATGTACAATGAGAATGGTATCATCATGCCCATCCAGATGTACAATGAGAATGGTATCATACCCATCCAGATGTACAATGAGAATGGTATCATGCCCATCCAGATGTACAATGAGAATGGTGTAATCATACCCATCCAGATGTACAATGAGAATGGTCTCATACCCATCCAGATGTACAATGACAATGGTGTCATGCTCATCCAGATGTACAATGAGAATGGTGTCATGCTCATCCAGATGTACAATGAGAATGGTGTCATACCCATCCAGATGTACAATGAGAATGGTATCATACCCATCCAGATGTACAATGAGAATGGTGTAATCATACCCATCCAGATGTACAATGAGAATGGTATCATACCCATCCAGATGTACAATGAGAATGGTATCATACCCATCCAGATGTACAATGAGAATGGTATCATGCCCATCCAGATGTACAATGAGAATGGTGTCATGCCCATCCAGATGTACAATTAGAATGGTATCATACCCATCCAGATGTACAATGAGAATGGTGTAATCATACCCATCCAGATGTACAATGAGAATGGTATCATACCCATTCAGATGTACAATGAGAATGGTATCATGCCCATCCAGATGTACAATGAGAATGGTATCATACCCATCCAGATGTACAATGAGAATAGTATCATGCACATCCAGATGTACAATGAGAATGGTGTCATGCTCATCCAGATGTACAATGAGAATGGTATCATGCCCATCCAGATGTACAATGAGAATGGTGTAATCATACCCATTCAGATGTACAATGAGAATGGTATCATACCCATCCAGATGTACAATGAGAATGGTATCATACCCATCCAGATGTACAATGAGAATGGTGTCATGCTCATCCAGATGTACAATGAGAATGGTGTCATACCCATCCAGATGTACCCATCCAGATGTACAATGAGAATGGTATCATCATGCAATGAGAATGGCATCATCCAGATGTACAATGAGAATGGTATCAATCCCATCCAGATGTACAATGAGAATGGTGTCATGCCCATCCAGATGTACAATGAGAATGGTATCATACCCATCCAGATGTACAATGAGAATGGTGTAATCATACCCATCCAGATGTACAATGAGAATGGTATCATACCCATCCAGATGTACAATGAGAATGGTATCATACCCATCCAGATGTACAATGAGAATGGTATCATACCTATCCAGATGTACAATGAGAATGGTGTAATCATACCCATCCAGATGTACAATGAGAATGGTATCATACCCATCCAGATGTACAATGAGAATGGTGTAATCATACCCATCCAGATGTACAATGAGAATGGTATCATGCCTATCCAGATGTACAATGAGAATGGTGTCAATCCCATCCAGATGTACAATGAGAATGGTATCATACCCATCCAGATGTACAATGAGAATGGTGTGATGTCGATCCAGATGTACAATGAGAATGGTGTCAATCCCATCCAGATGTACAATGAGAATGGTATCATACCCATCCAGATGTACAATGAGAATGGTGTGATGCCTGTCCAGATGTACAATGAGAATGGTGTCAGTCCCATCCAGATGTACAATGAGAATGGTGTAATTATTCCCATCCGGATATACAATGAGAATGGTATCATGCCCATCCACATATACAATGAGGATGGTGTAATTATTCCCATCCGGATATACAATGAGAATGGTATCATGCCTATCCAGATGTACAATGAGAATGGTGTAATTATTCCCATCCGGATATACAATGAGAATGGTATCATGCCTATCCAGATGTACAATGAGAATGGTGTAATTATTCCCATCCGGATATACAATGAGAATGGTATCATGCCCATCCACATATACAATGAGGATGGTGTCATCATGCCCATCCAGATGTACATTGAGAATGGTATCTTGTACATTCATATGTGCAATAAGAATGGTATCTTGCCCATCCAGATATGATGAGGATGCTATCGCCTTGACAATCCAGATATACATGCATTTGTCTATGAACAAGTAATGTTGTCTAACTCCATCTTCACCATTTAAAACAGAGGCTGCATACTTTCAGATTTGATTTGGGTTGGCATTGGAATTTTGGATCCATACCCTGGTTGCAGAGTGTGGGGTGATGAGTGATGAATATATATATATATATATATATATATATATATATATATATATATATATATATATATAGGGATGTGATAATTGAGAAAACCATGTGGAAAATGTTTTGATATAGATGTATTCCAATATATATTTCTATCAGGTAGAACATTGCTATAAGAAAACTTTAACAGAATGTGGATGAATGCCTTCAAAATATATTCATCTCATACTGAACTCAGGATTAGAAAAATAGCTTAATGTTGCGTTAGTTGGTTGTTGAACTGGAATTCATCATGTTGCTTGAGGTATTGTTTTACTTTGTAGCCAATGAATGAGACAATTCTATTGATATTTGAAAGAAATGTTTTATTCTCTCTTATTATTGATGGACTCATGTAGAAAATGCATATTTCTATTTGCCTCTGTCTATTTATCTTTGAACTCAATCTGCTCATAATATTCACACATCTGCAGCATTTTGTTGAATGAGTAGTTCAAAACTTGGTTAAACCATTTGCTCCAACACTACATTCCATGCATAAAGTCATGAGGTTTGGTGAAAAAGGGATCTAAGACATAAAGATTAAAATATATCTGCTACAAGGGAATAGTTTGAATGTTTAAATAAAATTGCGAGGAGGGTCAAGATTGAAGGTGAACAGAAAAGATATGTGAAACAGATATGAAGCTACAGTTTTCTAGTCATTATTGGTAACAGCAGGTAAGTGTTATTTGATTGTATTTCATCTTTTAATGAAAGATTATCCCAATGAGACCATTCATGACCAAAGATTGTCATCCTGCCATTTGAGAGGATATGTCAGTAAGACAGTTCATGACTAAAAACTGTTTATTCTTTTTTTGACATGAGAGGTAGTCACAATGACACCATTCATGACTAAAGACTGTTTGTTCTTTATTTGAAATGAGAGGTAGTCACAATGACACCATTCATGACTAAAGACTGTTTGTTCTTTATTTGAAATGAGAGTTAGTCACAATGACACCATTCATGACTAAAGACTGTTTGTTCTTTATTTGAAATGAGAGTTAGTCACAATGACACCATTCATGACTAAAGACTGTTTGTTCTTTATTTGAAATGAGAGGTAGTCACAATGACACCATTCATGACTAAAGACTGTTTGTTCTTTATTTGAAATGAGAGTTAGTCACAATAACACCATTCATGACTAAAGACTGTT
The DNA here is from genome assembly GCA_016617855.1 of Megalonaias nervosa. Lineage (NCBI taxonomy): Eukaryota > Metazoa > Mollusca > Bivalvia > Unionida > Unionidae > Megalonaias > Megalonaias nervosa. The sequence continues at coordinate 76,768 of JAECUM010095432.1, forward strand.
TGTTCTTTATTTGAAATGAGAGGTAGTCACAATGACACCATTCATGACTAAAGACTGTTTGTTCTTTATTTGAAATGAGAGGTAGTCACAATGACACCATTCATGACTAAAGACTGTTTGTTCTTTATTTGAAATGAGAGTTAGTCACAATAACACCATTCATGACTAAAGACTGTTTGTTCTTTATTTGAAATGAGAGGTAGTCACAATGACACCATTCATGGCTAAAGATTGTTGTCTTTTCATTTGCAGGGTATATATTAGGATTTGAAATGCCATACAATTGTTCCAGAATCTGAATCAGCACGAACAGCATAGACCCTAATCTCCTATTGCATGATGCACAAGCAGATGAGGATCTGTGTTGTGTGTTCAACTGATTACTCCTATTGCATGATGCACAAGCAGATGAGGATCTGTGTTGTGTGTTCAACTGATTACTCCTATTGCATGATGCACAAGCAGATGAGGATCTGTGTTGTGTGTTCTACTGATTACTCCTAACAACCTGCATAAAACCAGATTGACATATGCATTATCTGATGGCAGATTAAGTTCTATATTGTTTACCATTGGACATGATTTATAAGTGCATGTTTTTGGATTATTCCTTTAACTAGTCATTTCAGGAGTGAATGAATGCGTTAGATCAACCAAAGGTTCATTCTCATGCTATCAGTAAATATGATGCTACCATATGAATGAAAAAGCTTAGATCAAAGTGTTAAAGAAATAATTTTTTATACACTAAACATCTTTATAGAATAATATTGATAAGATATGAAATCATCAACACGTAAGTACCTATAATGTGGTGTTCAAAAAGTGTTATTTACATGAGGTACATGCTGTATGTTGGCACTGTATTATGACTCCTTGGTCTTAAAATAAGTAAGAGAAAGGAGTGAAAACCAAAGAAGTTTCATAAACTTCAACAAATAGTTTATTTCCTTTGAATACAGAGTGAAATTTTAAAGAGAACTTAAGTATTGTGAATTAATCCCAAATAGTCCTAAATGTTTTATCACAAGTCCAAATGTATGAAGTTCCAATTGAATCCCAGTGGTATTCCAAATAAATTCCAATATTTAATATGCTGATGTCCCTGTAGTCTTGAAAATACTCAAATGGCATGAAATGTGATGATGTGTCAACAGTCTTTTGACGTATCACAATAATATAAGGTAAATGTGATATGTTTACACCATGATATCTATCACTGTGGTCTTGTATTTTAGAATTTGCTAGTGTGTACCTTGATTATTTTCTAAAATACTGTGTATTGTCGCTATGAAGATTAGATTTAATTTTGTGGATTTTAGTTAAATAATAATTATTATAATAGAAAATGATAGCAACAATAATAGTTATAATAATAGAAAATGATTGCAATAATAATAATTATAGCAATAATGCTAATTATATTAATAGAAATTGTTGCAATAATAATAATTATGTTAATATCAATTTATATCAATAATAATAAAAGGCACATCTGCTTTTATGTTGGACCATCATGAAAACTAGTTTTAACAACCTGTATGTATCATGTAGTTATTGAAACATTGCTCTGCTTAAATACAAGTAATTATCATTATCATTATTATTATTATTATTATTATTATTATTATATTACACACATACATGTGTAAAGCAGTTTTTCAATCTCTTCAGAACTGGCTGAGATTTGGCTGAACTCCATACATTCAGTTGCACCATCCTCTGAAGCAGGCATCCCCCCTGTGATACTGGTGGGAACACACGTCGATCGGATTCCAAAGGTATGTCTTGATGGGGTGAATGGTGTCTTGATGGGCTGAATGGTATCATTAAATTTAATAAATTCATCAGCTTGGTTTTACGAAGATTCATTTTTTACAAGGAATGATTAAATTATCTACTTTGGACACACTATGGGACTCATTCGAAGAACATTTGATAATTTCCTTAAATAGGAAATAAATGTGTGCTAAAATACAGAGGAATTAAAATTCAAACAGTGTAGCAACTGTGTGGTGGGCTTCATAAAAATAGATTACTCAGATATAATCTTCAAAATCCCATTTTGTCATTGCTGAATCATGGTCCAAATCATATGCAGTTACATAGATCATTGATATGTGCTATCTTGATTGATTATGGAAAGAGACCTTTTGTAGAAATATGGCTAATCATTTCTCACTGGTTTTGGTACACCTTTGACTGCTTGTTTTTATCTCCCCTTTTTAGACAACGAATGCAAGAAAAAATGATATTGATATTGGCATCATTTCACAAGTTTGCTATTACCATTCTTTATAAACTACTTGGAGGATTGCAATGAAACTTTCCATGCTCATCCATCCCAAGGTTTAGTTGGTCCTAAATTAAAATTGTTCCAATTTAACATCCAATATGGCATCACAGAACTTGTCTTGAAAACCATGCGATTACTGCCCTAAACTGATGGTCATATCAAAATAAGACTTTCACTAAAAGACTTCTTATGGTGTCTAGTTGGTTCTAAATGAAATGGTATCAATCTAACATCCAATACAGCCACCATGTTATCCATCTTGAAATTCTTTTATCACTGCTCCTATGTGAATGGTCATATAGAACATGCAGTTTTCATCAAAAGACTTTTCTTCTGATGCCTAATTATTCCTAATAAAAAATTGCTTTCATGGTGGCCATTTTGAAATATTGTTATCCCTACTCCTCCTGAACAGAAAGCTATATCAGCATGGGGGGGTGTACTGAAAGACATTTTAAGATCCCAAGTTGATCCTAAATAAAAAGGAAGTTGTCCAGACATTGAATGTGGACACACCAGCAGCCAACCTGAAACTAATATTTTATTGTTGCTCCACCTGAATAGTTTTACATATCATAAAGGGGATTCTACATGGAATTTTCATTGAAAGATTTCTTATGTAGTTGGCTATAAATGAAAAAGGTATCAATCCAATGGTCAGTATTGAAACTCTTTTGCTAATACTACTGTTAAGATATTTAATGTGCATTGTTTCTTAGTTTCTTTATTCATTATATGCTGTGGGTTATGTAAAATTATATCTTGTAGCTGACCTGGTCCAAGATCAAGTTCATTGTGTACCTTACCAAAATCATTGATAATTTAAAATTATTCTCTAAACAACTAATACATAGCTAATATTTTCTCTGTGAGCATGGGTTTAGTATTAATATCATTAGCAACAGAAGTTAACATATTTATCTTGGTCTAAGTCAAGGACATTGTGTTTACCCCATTCCATATTATAATTGTAGTAACACATTTTATTTTAAAATCATTGAAATCTTCTAGAATGAAATTTTCCATTAGGTAATAATTTTTGTTTTAGAAAGTGCTAATGTAACCTAGGTCAAGTAGAAGGATTTATAATCCTGTTTACTGACTGAAAACACTAAAAACATCTGTTTGAACCCTCAATTTTAGATCACATGGTGGAGTCATGTGGTCACTTAGCTGGAACAATGCAGTAAATTAATATGTCAATTAGCACATAGGCTTGTGTAGCCTTAGCTAAGAATCAATGATTCCCACACTGGAAATGAATTTTAAAAAAGTTTGTTTACAACAGAGCTGACACAAGCCAAGAATGACCTTGATTACGACCAATGATTTTTTCTCAGTGTTTACCAATTCAGAACCAAGGTCAGGAGCTAGGTCAGCTAAAAATATAATGTAGCAATAGACTGTGTATTTATCAGGTCAAAACAGAAAACTGAATTTACCTAAAAAAGTCAAATCCAGTGAATAAAGTTATCATAACATGTAATGAAAATAAAAATAAAATAAAAAAATTTAAAACTAACATACAAGCAATTAAATTACATATACATAACACTTCCCCACATAAGAAAAGAAAGATTTATATAATAAAGCTTTCTTTTTACCATATGTAAATTATACATGGGGTAAAACAAAATTACATAAGAAGAATTCTTATGATATATACAAAGGTTACATGAAATAACATTTCTATACATGGGAAAGTGCATCTACAATTAAATTGTCTTTTCCCTTGATGTGCCTGGTATCAAGATTATATTCCTGTAACAATAAACTCCACCTTAATAATGTTTGATTTTTAATTTTCATTTTGCCAATGAAAGTAAGGGGGTTGTGATCACTAAACACAACAACAAGAGAAGGAGCTGAACTAAGGTAAACTTCAAAATGCTGTAATGCCAAAATTAAAGTCAAAGATTCCTTCTTGATTGTTGAGTAATTTCTTTGGTGATTATTTAATTTCTTAGAGAAATAGCACACTGGATGACCAACACCATTTCTATCTTCTTGAATCAATACTGCTCCAACCTCAACATCACTTACATCAACAGACAGTTTAAAAGATTGATTGAAATTTGGAGCTGTAAGAACTGGTGAACTTTTAAGTATGGCTTTTAACTTGTCAAAAGCCTCCTGGCATTTTCAGTCCAAAGAAACTTGCTTTTCTTGCTCAACAAGTTTGTCAGGGGTTCAGCAATATTAGAAAAATTGGAACAAAATTTCCGATAGTATCCAGCCACACCCAAAAATCGCATCAGTTGCTTTCTACTGAGAGGCACAGGGAAATCAGAGATAGCCTTGACCTTAGCATTTACAGGTTTAACTTGTCCATGTCCCACAATATGTCCTAGAAATGTTACACAAGCACGGCAGAATTCACTTTTGGATAAACTGATTGTCAGATTTGCATCACTGAGTCTGTCAAAGAATTTCTGAATTGTTGCTAGATGTTCTTTCCAGGTGTCATTCTAGATCATGACATCATCAATGTAAGCATCACAATTATCTAGACCAGAGGTAATCATATTCATCAAACGTTGAAAGGTACTTGGAGAACCCTTCATCCCAAATGGCATTACTTTATATTGATAGAGTCCATCTGGAGTCACAAAGGCCAAAATTTCCTATGCCCTTTCTGTTAGTGGAATTTGCAAAAATCCTTTCAGAAGGTCAAATTTTGTGACATACTTGGCATTTCCAATTTTATCAATGCAGTCATTGATTCTTGGTAATGGAAATGAATCTGTTTTAGTCACACTGTTTACCTTCCTATCATCAGTGCACATATGGAAAGTTTTATCTGGTTTTGGAACAAATATATATGGTGAACTCCAGTCACTTTTACTCTCCAGCAAATATTGAATTTCCTTTTTCAAGTATTCCTGTTTGATTGGGTTCATCCTGTATGGGTGTTGTTTCACAGGTTTGGAATTCACAATTTCAATGTCATGAAGAATTTTGTTTGTCGTTGTAGGAACATCTGGAAATAAGTGCTCATATTCAAATAATAACTGCTTAAGGTCATTCCTTTCTTGTTGTTGCAAATGTGAAAGTTTCTGGTCCAGATTATTCATAATTTCCGAATTCTGAAGATTTGTTGCTCCAAAATAAGTAGGGCCCAATTAAATTTCTTCACTTATATCCCCAGTGAGTGGGACAGGTACAGCTAAATTAATTACATGATTTACCTGGCTGTCTTTCTCAATATACTAGTACTCCATTAATTTATTTAGATCAGAGTACTATTATTATTAAACTCATTCAACTTCTTTTTAACTTTGTAAGGGCTGTAAAATCTAATTTGCTGACAATTTTGAAGAATGAGCAAGAGAGAAATAACTCTATTACAAGACTCAAAACTTCTCTCAATTAAAGTTCTGTGAAACCATGATTTCACTTTTGACTTAAATTGCTGAGTACCAAATTCAAGCATAACTGGCTGGAAAATTCCAGATGTAAAATTTGACCTTTGACCAAACTGAACAGATTTGGGAAGGCCAAATTGAGTAAAATACTTTACCAAAGCTTTTACTATACTTTTAGTTTTAATATTCCTCAAAGGAATTGCTTCTGGGAAACTTGTTGATGCACACATAATGGTCAACAAATATTGGTTGCCTGACTTGGTCTTAGTTAAGGGACAATCACAATCTACCATTATTCTACTAAATGGTTTGTCGAATGCAGGAATAGGTTGCAGATGAGCCTTAGGTATCTTCTGATTGGGTTTTTCCTACCATTTGACAAGTATGACAAGATCTGCAGTATTTACAAACATCACTTTTGATTTTTGGCCAATAAGAGTGAGCCAAGATCTTGTGATAAGTCTTATTAATCCCTAAATGACCAGCCAGAGGAGTTTCATGGGCCAGGCTAAGTATTTCCTGTCTGTAAGATTTTAGAACCACAATCTGATCATTCACTGACCATTCATCAGCAGCAGGTAGCTCGGAAGGTCTCCATTTTCTCATACGAATTCCATTTTTAATGAAATAACAGACAGATACTTCAGTGGCTTCAGTTTCACTAATGACCCTCTGAAACAAACAGGTTTGACGACAAGTGATTGTCGTTTGTCACCCTGATTAGATAAAAGAGAATGAGGATTTAAAAGAGGATCACTGTGATCAATACCTTTTGATTGATCAAAACAAGGAGTGAAAGTGATCTCATCAAAAGCCTGACAAATACATGTGTCAGCTAAAGGAATACTTTCCTTATCGGAATCATTCTTAAGAACTTTCTTTGCCATAGCTCAAATAACTGCACAAGCTGGGTATAAATCAGGGAATTCATTTTCAATAGGATCAATTTTCTGATCCAATCAAGGCTTGTTGGTTACAAGTGGATTAGCCACTACCTTGTCTCCAGCTAGGTCATTGCCTAATAATAAATGTATGCCCTCAACGGGTAAATATACACTATTCCAACTGTCACAGGTCGTGAAACTAAGTCTGATGACAAATTTACAGAATGGAGGAACATTAACAAAGCCACACTCTACTCCCTGAATGAGAACACTCTCATTAGAAGAAGACTTCTCAGAAAAAGGCAAAGTACCTGATAATAAAAGACTCTGAGAAGCTCCCGTGTCCCTTAAAATTTTAATAGGTATAGGATTGGCCAATTCACCCAAGAGTGATATAGAACCCTTTGACATGAATGGTTCATAATTCTCCATGATAAAATCAGACTAGGTTTTATTAGACTCGACAAATGTATTGCTTTCAATACATGACCATGACCTTGACTGCTTGGAAATAAGAGCATTTGGGATAGGTCTATCTTGATTCTGATGCTTATATTTCAATTTGAAGCAATTAGAAATAACGTGACCTTTTTTTTTGCAATAGGTACACGTAGGAAGAGACAAGGATTTTGAATCAAACTTATCAGAAGCTTGATTTTTAAAGTTGTGCCAGATTGAGGTTTAGAAGGAGTCGTATTAGGCTGAAATACCTTTCTACCAGTAGACTGCTGAGTGAAAGACTTGCCTGCAACAGACACTTTATGAGTTAAGAAATACTTATCAGCAGCACGAGCAGTATTTTCCAAGGTTTCGATCTGATTCTCATGAAGATAAGTCTTATGTTGCTATGGACACAATTCTTGAACTCTTCAAGTAATAGAAGTTATCTGCGACTTTCATAATCATGTTCAACATTCTCGACTAAGCACCATCTATCAAATAACTGCTCTTTTCCTCTTGCAAATTCGACATGAGTTTGTCCAGAATCCTTTTTATAGTTCCTAAATTTTTGCCAATAAGCCTCAGGGACTAACTCATAACCCTTCAAGATACAATCTTTAACCACATAATAGTCAGCACTCTGCTCTAGTGACGGTGAAAAATAAATATTTCTAGCTCTACCAGTAAGTACAGATTGTAATAATAGAGACCAACGCTCCCTTGGCCATTTCAAATTTTCTGCAATTTTTTCAAAACGAGGAAAATATCTGTCTACTTCTTTTTCCAGCAAAGGGGGCACTAACTTGATATTTTTGAAAATATCAAAAGTAAGAGAGTGTTTTCCTTTTGCCAGCTCTAATTCATTTAACCGAATTTGAAATTCCCTTTCATCCTTTTCTCTTTGCATTTGCATATTTAGTTTTTCTTTCTCAAATTGCATTTGTCTTTCATCTTTCTCTTTCTGAAACTGCATTTGTCTTACTTCCCTTTTTCTTTCCATTTGTATCATTTTTATCTGAAACTGAACCTGTCTTATCTCTAATTCCAACTTTTTTTAGCTGGACTTCCTTTTTCAAAATGTCCAAACACCCCTGGGTAAAATTCCAAACATTTCTCTAATTTTGATGATACTGTGAAAAAGTCTGTTGATTTCACTAAAGATTTCAAACAAGAAGTGAAATAGTACTTGGGATTTTAAATTTATAAAAACTAGGGAATTTAAATTTCAAAAAACAATTTTCTGAAATATTTTAGCCAAAATTCATATATTCCAAGGACAAGTACCCCAATTTTCTTTGTTACGTGACTAAGCTCGTACAAAGTAACAAAGAAAAGAGTTATTGTTGTTGTTGTTGTGGGGCTTAATGCCATTTTTCAGCACACGATAGGCTATACATGGCGGCCAGTATTAATGGTGGAGGAAGAAACCGGGAAATCCACAGAAAGAACCACTGACCCACGAGAAGCTACTGGCAAGCTTTCTCACATATCCACATTCGCCGAATCTTAGACTCGAACCCACGCAGACAGAGGTGAGATGGCAGTGATCCGTAACGGAGAGCACTTTAGACCACTTGGCCACTCGGGGCCCCTAAGAAGAGAGTTAAGCCAACAAGCTTTGTAAATTTTAATAGAATAATTTATTTCCCTAGAAAACAATGTAAAATTATGAAAAAGGACTTATGGTTTGTGAATCTAATCCAAAAATTAATCCTAGAATTTAAAAATATAACTCCTATCACTAAAAAGTTCCAAATGGATCAAAGTTCGAATCCCGATGAAGTTCCAATATGGAAGGCAATGACATCAGATGAGGTCATTGTACTGATGTCAACAGTTCCTCGTTGAATCACAATTTATAATGTTCCAGTTTAGAATTCCAGAATAATTCCCACTAAATGTCTTTGTCCAAGAAATTTTATGAAGAAGAGCACTTGTATGTTTTCCAGAGAATATAAATTATTAAGTCCAAAAAGTAGAAGAATTCTAAATCAAATTGTAATCAACAAATAACAAAAACTTTGAGCTGTAAAGGTGTAAAATACGACTGACTGAAAACACTAAAAACATCTGTTTGAACCCTCAATTTTAGATCACATGGTGGAGTCATGTGGTCACTTAACTGGAACAACACAATAAAATAATATGTCAATTAGCACGTAGGCTTGTATAGCCTTAGCTAAGAATCAATGATTCCTACACTGGAAATGAATTTAAAACATTTGTTTACAACAGAGTTGACACAAGCCAAGAATGACCTTGATTACGCCCAATGATTTTCACTCAGTGTTTGCTAATTTCTGAACCAAGATCAGGAAGTAGGTCAGCTAAAAATATAATGCAGCAATAGACTGCATGTTTATCAGGTCAAAACAGAAAACTGAATTTTCTGAAAAAAAGTCAAATCCAGTGAATAAAGGTATCATAACATGTAATGAAAATAAAAATAAAATAAAAAAAATTTAAAACTAACACACAAGCAATTAAATTACATATACGTAACACATTAACTGGGAGTTATAGAGAATTCAAACAAGGAAACTTGGATTATATTACTGTGATTCAACAAAAGACTGTTGGCACATCAATATAATTCAGGTTATTGCTACATTAGTACATTATAAACCACCAGCCACAACAGGCATATCAATATCTTTAGCATTGGATTTATTTTGGAATACCACTAAAGTGTATTTAGAACTTTAATCATTCAGTCATGTATTAGAAATTCTAGGATTATATGGGATTTATTTTGCAATACCATAAGCTATTTTTTTACATTGTTACATAAATTATTTGTTGAAATTTACAAAACTTGTTGGTCCTCACTCTTTTATATTACTTATTTTAAGACTATAGAGTGGCAATACTGCATCTTTCCTTCGATAAATCTGTCAATAGGTTCCAAAGAGAGAAACTGCAGTATAAGTGAGGGCGTGAGTGATATTTTTAACTTGTTATTGTTCAATTAGCAAAATATTGCTGCTGTGAGTTCATTGCAAACAATAACAAAATTGCTAATCCTTGAGGATGCTGTTGAGTGCTAGTTTGGAAATTGTAAGTTCGTTTCTCTATAATGAACATATAGGTGAAATGAAATTTTTCATACACCAAGTGCTCATTTAACTTGCTTCCCTTGCTTGATAACATGGCTGGTTAATGTTAGATACATATATATTTCTATCAGTGTTCAATTGGTCTAATAATAAGTGACACATTACAGTGACCACTAGCTTTTAAGCAAGGAGGATTTGCATGCCTTTTAACTTTTCTATTGAATTCACCCCATTTCTTTACTTTGAAACAAAAAATTATTATAATGATAATAGAAACTTTTTATTGATCATGACCATATAACAAACACTTACACAAATTGGAGATCAAAAGAGAGTCACCACTTAGTTAAGAGTTCATAACTTTGGCATAACCTTGAATGGTATATTGTCACTTCTCGAATGTAAATACAACAGGGCATATCACTTTTGTGATTTGTGATGATTGCACTAAAACTGAATTAAAAGATTATTTAATTGGCATTTATTTCTTAATGTTCTTGCCACCAGGAGGTATTACTGACATTATCATGGATTGAAAAATATTGCTGAACATTGTCATTTACAGTGTGTAATTGTTTTTACAAGATATATGATTAAGTAGTGGCAAAGTTGGGCTTTTATCTTTTTTGACCCATTTGGGTCCCTGACACCCATTGTAGCCTCTACCCCATGACTTTGTTAGCCCATATGCAGCACATGTATGTTTTAGCAATTTAATTGTCCATGCATATGACCCAGTTATGGGGGTAAAGTCTACAGTGGATGTCAGAACCCCAAGGGCTTCCAAAAAGGATATAAAACCCACTAATTTACCACTACTTGGTATTACTTGCTAGTTATAAATGTGTTTCTATATGGTACTGATTGATAGTCTGCAGATCCATTCTGCAAATATATAAGGTAGCTGCAGTTTCAATTGACAAACCAGGGTTTTGTTATTACGAAAACTTCAGCTGACCCTCATACTGTAGAAACTCCAATTTGGTTTAGATATTATCTAGAATTTATTTTGCTAACTCCGTTGCCTTCTTCTTCTCCATGTCATTGTTTTAGAGTATGCTCTTTGATTATTATTACAAAGTGTGATGATATCGCTGTTATTTTTGCAAGTTTAAGGAATCTGTTTAACTTTTTCTTCATATTTTTTATCATAGCTCAGTATCAGTAGAGTTTCTTAGTCAAGGGTTTTAAGGCAATTAATTATAAGCTGTAAAGCTTTAGATTGATGTCAAATGATTTTACCTATGGCAATATTTGAGAGCATTCCATCTCTGATATAATCTGGTGAAGCATATTCCATATAGTTCTTGGACTTCTTTTGCAGAAACAGAATACTGCAGGCAATGTATTTCCTTAATAGTTTCTGGTGGAAGGTCTACTTGTATTTTTGGCATTTATGTAACTTCCTTTTTCATATTTAGTATCGGATTACCAAACGTTCACTTTTTGTAAATCCACGCTTTTTCTCATTTGTGCTCGTAACTGTCTGTGATTTTCTATTTCTACCAGTACAGTGTTTCAAACTCAGCCGCACTGATTATTTTATCCTTGATTGCAACTGAAGACAGTTTACTGATGATATGCGGTTGAGAATCTGTATTATCAAATGTACCCTTGATAAACATCATTATTAGTCCAGCTGTTGTCGTGTAATCATTGCTATATCTGGCAGGTCCAATCACTGTTGTAGCAATGTCAACATTGACCAAAATTAATTCTCTTTCTGTTCCATCGATGAAATAATGTCATGATGCCATTGTTAACAAATCCATCTGCGGTATTGACAGGATAATCGGTACAGCCAGCATTCTGCACGAGTGTTCCCTCAACTTCCAAAAATGTCTCACATGGAAGGAAAAATCTAGACATATCATGCACTTGCAATTCTATTTTTAATTGATTGGCATCCTTGGCTGGGTATGAATAATACTGTAAATCTCTTTTACTTCGATCGCCAACACATACGCAGCTGTGTCATATGCTGATTGAGGTATGTCTTCAAATTGAGCTGCGATAAGACTTTTAGTTTCCACTTATATATTATTGATTTTTATCTGATATCACTGAGTAACTCCTTACCATCTAAATCCACCCCTCAGTGCCAGATTTGCAATCACTGAGTCTGACTGGTCTCACACGTCAACATATGACCATCGTTTTTATATTTAAATGACAGGGAAATCTCTAATGTGCAGTTGTATCATTAATGTTTCATCATGCATATCTACAACTTGCCCGTCTTTTTCCACAAGGGAAGCACAAATATGTGTCAACCCATTAGTACAACATGGAAGATGCACAGGTGCTGCAAGGGTAATTGATATCAAATTACTTGGTTCCATGGTTGGTGAAAACACATACAGTATGTAACCTGAACAACTACGCCAGCCCTGTAGACTTTCAGACCTGCTTTCATAATTACCATTGGCAGCATCACAAGTTAACTTCAGCTGTATTGTTGAGGTAATCCTCACAATATCAGGAGTGATATGATACCCAGTTCCTTTAGATCCTGCACTCAAAATTGGGATCGAATATTAGGCCAAATGTAATACACTCACATTGATGGTAGTGCGATTTCAAGTGTGCATGATTCACCAGCGGTCACAGGTGCAGAGCAGGGCAAGAAGTCCACTTGGCTTTGAGACATCCAATCTGGTTAGATCCATTGTCTGAGGATATGACAGCTATTTCGGCATGGAGTGATGAGTGGTCTTCAACAGATGCTGTAAACCACTCCCTCGTAGCTGAGCCATCTGTCTGCCATCCTGCTTCAACCTTCCAGGACATCTGTGGACCACGCTGAATCATTTCTGGAGAGGACAGGGTCATTGTGCAATCGACCTTGTCCAATAGGGCCAGGCAACTGACTCTTCCTGTAGCTGTGGAGCCCTACAGACCATGTCACACATTTTGAACAACTGTCCACTGACAAAGTTAACTGGTGGACTGCAGATTCTGCACCTTGCTGATGATGACGCTGCTAAATGGTTTGGCATACATAATACAGTACAGGTGCAGAAGAAGTCACACCAAATTCTAGTTTTGTTGATGAGATTGTTATCATCAAGTTAAGGCTCTGGGTTTTATTTACAACCACCTGTTGCGTTGAAGCATAGATTTCATATCACACATGTACCGTCTCAATCGTTTTGGAATTCATCATTGGTGAACGAACTTTGTTCATCATATATCTCATGAATATCTTAAACAAGTTCATGCATCAGAGCACAACAGCTGTCTCTCCCAATGATGTAATTGGTAAGAAAGTTTCTGGCAAATCAATGCGGTTTCATTGATGACTTCGTGTGCATTGTTGCCTGCACGAAATGATCCCACAAGTGTTTCCAATTGATCCATGAGGTCGTTAGGTTCATACAAGGCCCTGTCTTTTCTTTTCCTCTTCTTCTCCCTTTGTGGGTGCACGTTTCGGTCATGGTTCCTTTGTCAACATTTGTGCCTGTTTGTCAGTCCATTTTAATTGTTTTTATATTGTGTGAATTTTTGGTGCAGCTGCTAGATCCGAATATTCATTTGACTTCTATCCGAGTTTCAGTTGTATAAAGAAGTTGATTGATTTTTGTGCAGGACTTTCATAAAATTATTCATTATATACTTTCATCAAATTTCTAAATTTATCCAAATTAAGTATCTTATCATAAGACTCAAACATCGCATTAGAGGCTGTTTTAGAACTAGTAAGTTCCCTGTATACCCTCTTGGTCCATACCTTTCTTATGTTTTGTGTTGGTTTTGTTTTGTCCGCTATATCTTTCCAGTAGGGGTAAAAATTTTGTTTTGGTGTTTACATGATTGACCGGTATCTGGGTGGTGGAAGTGATTCTTTGATGGCTTGCTCTTTAAGTTTTCCCATATTTTCTTTGACTTCAGCCACCATCTCTGGCAAGTATCTTACCGTTTCTGCAGTTGTTTGTGTTGCTTTTCTGACAGCCTTTGTGCGCTTAGCAATCTTATGAGCTGAACCAGGCTCTTCTTCTATTCCTTTCTGAATGGCTACTTGTTCAATTGTGGCCTTTGTGGCCCTTTAACATCCTCGGCAAGTTCAGCAATTTCCTTTTCCTGGGTTTAATTAAGGGCACAAATGCTTGTTCAAAGCTCACTATAAGGTTTCCTCATGCAGTTTGCCGCATTTGTAACATATCTTTGACTTGTTTGCAGCCTTCTACAAATCGCAAATCAATTCCAGGTGTTGCTGAGTAGCTTCACCGCGTCGCTTCTCATACTCTTCGATGACATCACTTGCAGACATTTTATATGATTGTTTTTTTATTGTCATATTGGTGCGTGAGACACATCCGTGTGAAACACATTTGTGTCCAGACCCGCACCATATGTACCTCTGCAACTTCCAGTAAAATCAATGATGAGTAAACAATGCAGATCCTTTGTGATCCTCACAAATATTTCATGAAATTTATCCAGATTGTGGTCAGCGACACACCAGGTCCAGTGGATGTTTCCAAGACCATGCGTGCCAATGCCACGAAATACCATCAACATGTCACAGTTGTCATGTATAACGTTTGGAGTCAAATAAATTACATCGATGTTTTTATGCTGATCTCGTGAAAATATGTTTATGGGGTTCACTTGATATTCAGACATTGCATCGTTGTACAGTACAGTATTGTTTTTGTTTGCATGGAAATCATTCATGGTAGGTGCTTCATCGATGGTGGAAAATAAATCAAGGGAAGCTCCGCTTCTTGTGGTATTGTTACTGCGATTGTTAGGATCTTTATCACTCAATATGTTTTGAAAATCTTTTAAAACACCATAACACAGTTGGATATTAGCCGGTGGTGAAATCAAGTACAACCGATCCGATGTTAACCATCTTAAAACATCTGAGTTTTCCTACTCAGGCTGAACCGATGATTAGTGTACCGAGTTTGGAAACAAAGGTCTATCACCATGCTTGGACGGTTTAGGTTTTGCTTGTGCAGAGAAGACAATGATGAAAAAGTCTCTGTATTGCTGAAAGCATCTGAGAATTTCCTTTTTCGTGACATGATGCTATTGAATAATACAGTATTATAATACAACCATGTCTTCATATTGTGTACGAATTGGCATGAAAACACGTATCGCAAATCCAACTCGAGTTCAGATACGTAATGGATGAGAAGCAATTACTGGAACTGTGTTCAATTGGAGCAAACAAATTCACATTTATAAGAACTTCAAGTTGCATCGGCTGCAGACACGAAGGGTTTTAAAAAGGTTGGTAGCGGCTGCTTTGACAATGTTACCAGGTACACCATGGAGTGAATACCTTGGTGAAAAGTATTTTCCTGGATACAAATACTGTTGGCCTAGTACATGACCTAATATATGACTTGATTCTAACAACCAACCAAAGCCTGGTGAAGCACATGCAGATTGTGTCGATGTTGCTTGTTACCGATATGAACTTGCTTATAAAACATCAATATTAATCCATTCACATCAACGCGCCGACATGGATCTGATTCGTGACTTGAATTTGATTAATGCAAAACTGGCTCTCATTAAAAGTAAATAATAGTAATACAAACAATGGACACAAAAAGCCAGACATTATCCAAAATATAATACAATCCACGTAGGTATTGGAGAGATGAAACTGCCAAGGAAAAGTTACAAGTTCAGCAAAGGTCACTCATGGGATAACTTGAAGATGGTCGGCCAAAGAAGTCATGTGGTAAATTTACCTACCAATTCCAAGAAAGATTTCGTGTGGTTGGTTTGATGTAATAAATAAAACACCTAATGTCTCAGGTCCATCAGGCAGATTTGTTATTTCTTCCACATGATCATGTCCATGATAGACAAGGTAGATTGCACATCTAAAAGTACTCGCTAACCATTGTTGTTGTTTTTAGCAGATACAGTGTGTGTGTGTGGGAGTTAGATTTTTAACGTAGCTTTAACAATGTTTAAGTCATATTGCTATGACGTCTGCAGTGTGGCAGTTTATAGTGATGTTTAGCACTGGGGTATCATACCACATACATGTAGCATGATGTCTCACCCAGTCACATTACCTGACACTAGGTCGACCAATCCTAGCACTAACCTCTTAATGCTGAGTGCCTAGCTAGGCAGCTATTGGTACCATTTTTATAAGTTTTTGGTATGACTCGGTTGGGTTTGAACCTGTGACCTCCCGCATCTGAAGCGGACGTTCTAACCACTAGGCTACCGGAGCGTTGCTAGTAGATACAAAGAAGCTGAACCGCTAAAATCAAAAGATTCTGCAAGTATCGAAGATGTACTCAAACGCAATTATGCACGTGGACCGCACACGTGGTCACAATTGTTAAAATTCGATCCTGGCAAAGAATTGTTTGGATCTGTTTCTTGCATGTTAACCAAGCATCGTTTGATAGTACGTGTTGTGTTATGTGTCTAGGCTCTTACAAAACATAACAGAAAAGAGTGAAGACAACAAGCTTTGTAAAATTTTAGCAAATAATTTATTTCCCTAGAAAACCAAAGTAAAAATGAGAAAAAGAACTTAGGATTTTCTGAATCAAATCCAAAATTAATCCAATAATTCAAAAATAGAAGTCCTATTATTAAAAAGTCCTAAATGAATCTGAGTTCAAGTCCTGATGAAATCCAAAATGGAAGGCTATGACGTCTGTTGTGGTCAGCATCATACTGATGTGTCAACAGTTCCTTGTTGAATCACAGAAAATATTATTCCAGTTTTGAATTCCGAATAAATTTCAATAAATATTTTTATCCAAGAATTTTGTAGGATCACTTATATATTTCCAAGGAAAAGAATCACTAATTCCATAAAATAAAATTTCAACTCAAACTGGTCACAACAAAACACCTTTAAGTGTCAATGGTTTGGAGCCCGAACTGAACAAATTCTATCAAGACAACAGTTATACACAAATTTAAGAGACAAAACAGATTCCCGGAAGCGGGTCACATGGTCATCCTTCTAGAACAAAATAGAAGCTTTTACATGCCTAACATCACGTTCTTCCAGTATGGCCTTAACTGAAATCAATGGTTCTTACTCTGGGAAAGAATAAAAAAGTTAAAAGAAATTGTTTACCAGAAATGTCATTGGTTCTGAATCAAGGTCAGAAACTAGATACAGTGTTCTATTATTATAACAGTCAGGTAAAACAGAACTGAACTGAATTTCTAGAAAATGTCAAATCCAGTAAACAAAGTTACCTCATAATAGCATGTAATGGAATAATTTTTTTTTAAACTAACAAACGAATAATATACATAACAGTCGGAAATGTCAATGTGCATCGTGACCAAGTTCTTGTGGAACGATTTAATCGTACTCTTGAAGAACAGTTATTCGGTCATCAGTAGGAGCAGGAATTGTGTTTGCTGTAGACACTGGTGGTACAATGGACATTAAGCTGGTTGTATTTAATTGATGTTTTAACTGTAGACATTTGGTTGTCAATACACATGGTAACACTGGTTTGATTGCACTTGGTCAAGCTGTTTGTATTGTATTAATGTGTTCATTGTAGACATGTGATTATTCTATGTGTTCACTATAAACATGATTGCTGTATGTGTTTGCTGTTGACTTGCAGTTGATCTGTGATGTTTTAATTGTAAACACATGATTGCTCTGTGATGCATTCGCTGCAGACAGGTGGTTGCCAAATGATGTGTTAGTTGCAGCCATGTTGTTTGATGTATTTGCTGTAGATGTTTGTCTGTAAGGTACTTGCTGACATGTGGTTGTCTTACGATGCGTTCACTGTAGACATGTTTGTTAAATGATGCATTCACTCTAGACATGTGGTTTGTCTGCAATAGATTCACAGTGTGTGTGTGTGTGTGTGTGTGTGTGTGTGTGTGTGTGTGTGTGTTCTCAGCAGATATGGTATTACTCTTTCATGTGTTCATTGAAGACATGCACGTGGCACTTTGATCTAGTTTTACTGTATTGACATACTTCATAAAGCATTTAAGCGGAGCAAAAACCTGAATGATTCATTTGTTAATTGTTTGGATTTATTTGTGGATGCATTGACTTTAAAATGAAGTTTTATTATCTTTTGTACCACAGTCACAAAACTGCTGATAATCTTGCAGTAAGTTATTTTATGTACTTTACAGAATGTTCGACAGAAGGTCATTGATGATTACTTTAAGAAAATCCGTGACTTGCTGAAGGTCAAGCCAACCTTCTACCATCTGGCTGATGATGATGTTGCGATTGACAACACCCAGTGTGACCCCAGTTTGGAGGAATTGAAAAGAATTATTTTTGAACTGGCATCAAAGCAGGCCCATTGGGGAGAAGAAAGACCTACCCGATGGCTCCCTTTGGAACAAGCCATTATGACACTCAAAGCTTCTGGTGTCAAGGTACAGTTAATGGTAGAATTTGAGCACACAAATCAAATCAGGAAGATCTATCTTCCTGTTTGGTTTTTAAATCTACAAATTACCTATATTATATTCTTTTTTTCAAATTATCCTGCCAGATTACATCAACCAGTGCTTGCAAAGGCCTGCTATTCCCAACATATCTGATGCAATCAAACATTTTTGATGTTGTTGTAGTCAGTCCCCTTGGTTGCTTGACAGTAATGTTTGTTTCTTTTACTCAGGTTGTACCAATTAGTCTAGTAGAAGAAGTAAATAGTTCCGGTTCAGTTCGGATTGAGAACAGAGAAGAACTGGATCTGTTTCTTAAATTCCAGCATGAGATAGGCACAATCCTCTATTTCAGGTATGTTCATGATTATATTTCACATTTGGTGTGCTTATATGAACACAAACATGGTTATTTTATTTTCTATCATTTTATTTGTTTTGCAAGTTATTTTGATCAGTTTGTCTGATCCAACTGTTGTTGTCTTGTATTGTGTATTTTGTTTGGTCAGTTTCAAAATTAAAATCTGGGTTTGTTGCAGGTATGGTGGGACGCAAGTAATTTCCACAACTTTAAAAAGTATCTCATGCCAGAGCCATGTCTTTATTTTGCTCTATCCCTCTTGAAAAATGAGCAAATTTTATTTTTGAAAAGTGCCAGTCTGATAAAATTGACCGATCAAATTGCTATGATGACATTGTTGTGAGCTTAACAAAGAATGTTGTCTTTCCTTTTTCGAATCATGCAAATCAAACAAAGCTTTAGTACCCAATCTGAGAATCAAAGCTGGCCTAGATTTCTTCACTCCTTATACTAAAATTGTTCCTCTGGGACTGACGAATGTCTGCATTTAGTTAAGAGAAATACTTAGAGAGCCAAGTTTGTATTTTGTAAAATGTGCACAGGAAGTCGAGGTGCTGACTATAGTGGGTAAGTAGTTCCATATACGTGAATGTTTAGTGAATTCACTAGTTAATGATTTGGGTATAAAGTAACTTCATAAAAATACATAGCATTTCGGCAATGAGATCAAACAGTGAATTAATAAAAAAAACCATTGAATCAAGTATGAAGAACATCATAGGAAATATGTTTCTGTAGTTTGTTTAGTAGCACATGATTTCAATATTAATATATTCATCATAACTTGAACATAACTAATTATCTAAATTATATATTGTTATGTGCAGGATTTAACTTAAATTACAAGATTATGTTAAACCCAAACATGCATTCAAAACAAAACATAATCAAACCAAATGAAATAATTAAAAATAAAATACACTGCATGAATTTCTAGAATGTAATCCTAATAATCTTAATTCATTTATCAATTACTCACTAATCCAGAAACTGTATTAATGCACTCTGAACGAGGCTTCCAAAGTGCTTATGTGCTAATAGTATAATGGTGCATATGGTCATTACATGGTGTCCATTTGCATTTCAAATAAACAATCTCTGATTCACAATAATTTCTAAAATAATCTTAGTCATATTTTTCCCATTAAAAATAGCTTTGTCATCAACATACACAAACAGTCCTATTCTGACCTTTAAATCTTACTGAACCAATCAAATGCTAAAGCACGTGTGTTAGCTATGTGGCAACTGCGTTATAAATCACACGCTTTGTTTATGTGATGTCAAATTCATACTTGCGTATCATTCTTGACCTGTTTAGTTGTTCATTTCACTTTAGCGATCGGCCTTGACCTGAATGAAACTCTTATGACAAAATATACATGTCCTTGTACTATAGTACTAACCATTGAATTAAAGGATTTAAAATATAATTTCATAGTCTCAAATGACTTAAAATATATTATAAATTCAATAGCTGATACACAATTCCGTAACAATACTCATTTGACTTTGTGATTTATTAAATAAAAACAACAATTTTAGAAAAGGACATAACGGATGGCTTAAGAGGCAAACGTGGTATAATCATCCATTTATATCTATTTAGTTTGAGTGGCAAAGATGACAAATCTTGAAATGAATATTTAGAATAAGATGAACTGCTATATAAAGATTTACCTTAAAAAATGTCTTCATAAGCCATGAACTAGTCATGTAAGTAAATGTCTGGATAAGATTATTCAAACATTATTAAAGAAAGAAAGAAGGACCAATCACCTTTCATTTCACAATGCCATCTGGAGGATTAAGAAGAATGTAAGGACCTGCAAATAATCATTTAATGTAGCTGGCATATTAGATATTTGGCTTATTGGGAATGATTAAACTTGTTAATATGGAGACATAATAATGATACTTGTCTTGAAATAATCATTAACAAGAATGTTATAATTGAAGTAAAATTATCAGTAATAAATTATTTTATTTGTCACAAACTGTTTATAAATGGTTACCTTGTTAGTATATCCCCTTTAGTATCTGTGACAGACAGAAAATCATTGTGTTAAATCACTGGTTAAATTCTATTATGACTGCTGTAGAAATGATATGTCTTCATTGCACAGACAAGTCTAGTGTCGTTTTAAATTCGCAAACTTTGGTAATTGGGTTGTTTAACATTACTTGTATGCATTATATTTTATAAAATATATCTTATTATATTGTATGGTCTATATTCTGTAAAGATATAGCCAGACACATTTTCTGTTAAGCAGCATGATGAAGCTGAAACTAAAATGACACCTCACCATACTTTTGTATCCATGTAGTTATGATCAAGTTATTCCAAGATCAGTATCAAATTAATGTATCTCTTCTCTGTACACCTTATTAATGAAAAATTATAAATTAATTTACTTTTACCCTTTTTGTGAATCTTCAATGCCAAAAAAGATTTTCAGATTTTTCAAAATCTGAAAACCTGATAAACATTCTATCATTAGTGCATTTAAGAGACTTGAAATGCTTTCCTGAGAGCAGTAAGTAAATAATGCTGCTCATTAAAACAAAGTTTCTTTTTTTTCTGGGGTGGGAGTGGATCCAAATGAGTATGAAATCTCTATTGGTATGAAGTATACAGTATATGTAAAATTCTAATGGTTTGGAAATGTGAAGTGCATGATTCACTTAATTCAGGGACTGACAATTACACATCAACTTCATTGTGAAATTCAACAAATTCTGAACTTTGATGACCTAGACATAAATAAGTAAAGATGTTTTAATCCTGTGATCAAACTGATGATTTGCTTCATATTTACTTTCTAGATTCATTCTCTCATTGGTATAAGTAATAGTTATGGATATAAATCTTTACATTTGGTAGAACTGCATATCTTGGTCTGGTTTGTCATGAAAGGTGCAAAAAGGTGTTAAAAGATAAAATAGATGAACAAAGTTAAAACATTCACTTCAGATTACTTGTAATATGGATTTTGATATTTATCATAAAAAGGATTATCAGTATCTGTTCACTTAAGTAGTACGTAAGTGTCTTTTGTGCCTGATTCAATACCTATGGGTCCCCAGACACCTGTCCTCACCTCTAACCTCCATGACAAGCAAATCCCCATACAACTAATAGCTGTTTGGTTATTTATTTGTGGGGGGGAAATACACGTGACGCAAGTGTGCCACTCATAGGGTTAGAGTCTCACATGGCTGTCCCTGTCTCCATTGGATATTGAATATGGTCAAACAGCATTTCCGTACTACTTTAGTCTGCAGCGATTGTGGAAATAAAAATCCTGCACAGAGAGAGAGAGAGAGAGAGAGAGAGATAGATAGATAGATACTTTAACAGGCAAGCCTATGGTACTGTGAAGATTTGTTTTTTTACTCGACTTTTACTGTCTGTAAATTTGCAACCGTGCAGTTCTTTATTGGCACTCGTAACTGTCTGATTTTCTATTTCTGCCAACCCAGTCTTTAGCTCGGCTGCATTGATTATTTTGTCATCATTTGCCAGCGAGTACAGTTTCCTGATCGTGTTGAGACTGCTCTGCGCGGCTGTGAGTAATTCTGAAAAGACATGTAATCGGGAATGCAGTCGCATCAGAAGTAACTTGCTCAAACGACCAGAGACACTGCTACTATTGAAATAGCCCCAAAACAAATACCGATTTCTGAATGTTGTTGTGATTCAAGTCACACCAAGACTGACAGTGGTTGCTGCAGCAAGAAGGAAAATAGCATATGTGACCAAACACGCACGGTTGTATTTCATGATGTGCGTGGTTCTCTTGTTAATTTCACCTCACACCTGCTGTTCCGCTTTGATTATTTTTTGACACTAGTACAACTGAGACTCTGTCATAGTTCTTCTATTAATAATACAATCGCATATTTCAATTGCACGACATGCTTATCTTGTCCGATCTCATCATCACATGCAGACTCAATATGCACGCTCACTTCTAGATAATTACCATTTTTGTTACTGGCACAATTGTCATGCAGTTCTAAAAATCTCTGCCTCAGGAATGCATGTGATTGTTTGTTATGATGATTTAGCATCCCTCTCATTCAAAAGAACACTGTTTATGCCAGAACTTTTGACATTTAACAATCATCTTTTGTCCAACAACTGTTACATGAACAAGTGCATCCTTGTTGAATTATTACATGTAGGCTCGTACAATAATAACAAGAGAAAAGAGTGAAGTCAACAAGCTATGTATATTTTAACAAAATAATTTAATTCCCTAGAAAACAATGTAAACATTGGAAAATAAGACTTACGGTTTGTGAATATAATCCAAAATTTAATCCTAAGAATGAAAAATACAAGTCCTATCACTAAATAGTTCTATTAGAATCCAGGTTCAAATCTCAACGACGTTCCAATATGGAAGGCGATGATGTTAGATGTGGTCCTTGTACAAATAGCAACAATTCCTCAACTGAATCACAGTTTATATTTCTGAATAATTCCAGAATAAATTTCCACTGAATTTCTTTCTCCCAGAATTTATAAAACAGTACACTCGTTTGGTTTTCTAGAGAATAATTATTAAATTAGAAAACAAATGAACTTCAAAAACAATCTGGTTTCAACAATAGAAACCTATCCAGCCTTCAAGGTTTCAAAAATACAACTCACTGAAAAGCGCTCAAGTGTACTAAATCCAACCAAATTATCATCCCGTTCCTGCAAGATAGATCACGTGGTCTCTTAACACTTGAACAACGCAATAGGAAAAATGTAATTTGTCACATAGCAAGAACAGCCCTATCTAAGAACCAGACTCTCACTCTGAAATAAATTTAAAATAAAACATTGTTTATTCAGACTAGACCGAAATGACCTTGGCAAAAGCCAATCATTTTTGCAAAGTGTTTATACCAGCGCAGACCAAGGTAAACTAAAAATAATGCTAATGTAACACCTTTTATGTTTAAGATAAACAGAATTACTGAAAGAAAATATTGAATCCTGTGAAAATAATCATTACAATAAAATGTAATGAAACAAAAATAAAATAAAAAAGAATTTTAAACAACATACAAGCAATTTAATTACATATACGTAACAGAATAACATTTGAGACCTTTCGTTTCTTAATTGAGTCAATGTTGGTTTAGACTGTTTGATGGTGGACTTCATTGGGGTGGATACAGTGGAGAGCCCACTTTACCAATACAAGAAACAATCCTGGAGAGGTTTCACATGTACTGCTGTAGTCAACTTTTGAGCGATTGCCTGGGCGTTGATTTCAAGCTGGCCACGAGTTGCTTGTGGAACATCAGTTGTTATCTGATGCTTAACATATTTATATTTCAGTGTGTAAAATGATGTGGTAGCACTGTTTTGATGCAGATTTTCGTTGAGAAGTGGAACAAAATTATCATCTGTGTTAACATCCTCTGCTGTTTAATCTAACACCCCATCAGTGGTTAGTTCCGCAACCTCATCATTGCCATCCATCAAGTAGTTTGCTAGACTGGTGATGAGTTCGTTATGTATTATTACTTAGGGACCAGGTTGTTTTTTTGACAAATGCAGTTACTTGACTGACTCCATCCACTGTGATAACCAGATATAATAAGTACATACGATTGAGACTTGTGTGCTTTTAAGATGTTGGATTTAGGTTTATCAATACCATTTACATTATTAAAAATAATTAACTCATTTACTATTTTAATTATTTCCTCTTCTTAGCTGCTCAGACGTTTTAAGCATGTTGTAAATGAACTTACCACGTGTGATGGTGTGTGCATGTAAGTGATTTCTTCTTGTATTTATTGACTTATTGCACCATTAGCATTATTAACATAGTCTTTGATAAACTCAACCGAAACGCCACTGTCTGATTACATCGTTGGCAGTGAGTTCAATCCGGTTCTTTACCACTATGTCACCTTTGAGTTTGACAATAACATCCTGAATGTCTACTCTAGAAATTTTCATTTTACCATATTGATCATCAAAAATCATGTGGATCTACATCAACAACAACACTAACATGTCAGGCAAATCCACTTTGGTGGAAAATCGGCTCAGATCCTCATCAGCACTGTGAAGTGGAGCTGATTAACATCCATAAATGTTCATTGACATTGTTAAAATGTTACACTACTTTAATGTGAAATCAGTTAAGTGCTTGATGGGTTAACGAGAGCTCCATTTCACACAACGCTTTGAACAACAAGATGACTGCATATGAGACCATCCAACTGTTTTTTACTGGCATAGTTGAACGATGCAATGGCTGTTGTCCACGCTTGGTTAAATAAATAACAACTTCAACTGGCAGTGAAAGACCGTACTAGTCAAAATGCAAATTATGTTTATGTGTCACTGTTACAGCCCTTGCCATCTACTCACAGAATAGAAAATACAAGTCTAGTATTTGTTATAAGAAATTGGGTTTATTGTGCACGAGGTTGGTAAATAGAGATAAATGCATTTCTCCTGCTTTCTTACACCCTTATCATATGAGACAATGGTCAGGTCACATGTTCCTTGAAGCAATAGAATCATCAGGCACTTTTCTTATTGCAGTCCTATTACCAGCACCCTTCAGAAGCTCCAATGGAAAGACCACCACTAACATGTTGTTCATAGTATGTTGTTTATACAGACAAGTAGCAAACTAACCCTGAGAATCAAAAAGTTACTTACCACTTGTCATACAGTAGAACAACTCAGCATGAACAGTAATCAGGGTAGCTTCATTGCTCAGAGTGAATAATACTCGAAAAGGTAATCCTGGTTGAAGGATGCCTAATTGGTTAAATATGTGTAAAATGAAAATAACAATAATTGCCACTGATGACTTTACTTCACTCGTCAATGAACATTAATTACATAAAATAATAAAATACCCACTTATGCCTAATCAAAACATGAATATATAAAATTACACAATATATGCTCCTGCTATATATGCAACCCAATAAGTGCCAGGGCCTGTTGATGAAACCATATTGACGATGCCCATTTCTCGTTGCACCATCAGTGCAGGTTCATCACACATAAAAACACCACCCAAATATTTTATCAATGTTTCCATTAGTGCCATGATCTTCTTCCACCTGGTAATCTAAGTCATTTGCCTGGGGGTATTCGATGATTCGTGCCTGGCAATCGAAGGCCTCTTCCATTTTTATGCGTCCACCGACCGCTTTTTTCAAAACCATTCCTGATACAGTTCCAACAGCCCCCAATGCTGCAGCTGTTGCAACCACAGGAACCACTGCTACCAACAATGCTGGAATTGCTGCAAGAAATGGAAATATTCCACTGGTATATTACATTTGTGGCACCTCTGACTTGGATACTCTTAATGTTACTGAAGTTATTTTGTGTTTGACCTCATTAAGCTGAGCGAGCTGTGTCTGGGTCAACCACACGGACACATTTCCAGGTAATTTTGCTGGAGAAAGTTTTAGTGTGACCCTACAATAGTTTTTGATTGCGTGTTTGTTATTTTTCCAGCTGACTTTGAACAAGGCCGGCCTTCACTTCTTGATAGAACATTGTTATTCAAATACTTAACACGTTCAATTAGACATTTACCACAAGTACATCAATCACTCTCATTGGACCATCAGCACCCTTCAGCAACAGTATCTTGTAGGAAAGTATCACAGCATATCATTTCTAATTGGTACCACAAGTGTTTCCAACAAGTGCATGAAAATACGTGTCGACAATGGAGTGCCTGAACAACTCCAGCTGTTTTAGTGCAAAGTCATAAACAGGGTACAACATACGAAAGCCTTGTTGGGAAATCTGCCGGCCGCATCAATGTTTTGATGATTGTCCATGTACAACCACAGAGTGTGATATGCATGGGCAGTATAAATGGCATCTGCATAGTCAAGCCTAATTTCCTCTGAAGGTTCCTAATGACCGTTTAACCGTGAAGGGAGGTCAGTCACTTCTAATTTGTCAAGTACCATTTTATTCTTTGCCTGGCAATTATCTTGTGTTGCAAGTTGAAACGCCAAAAACACTGTTTTGGTGCAGTAAAACCATTCTGGATATTTATTGCCAAGTAAACTATCCTATAATACAAGTGGGTGGGTGAGCATCTATGGTATTCACTAGAAACGACAGCGTTGATATGGTTCCCGACTACATAAAGGATAACAAACGTGACTCTGTACTCAGTGAAGGGGATAGTACAGGTATCCTCAATGTAAGTGCATCTAATACTACTTTACCAGCAGCAGCATCTGCATCATGCCAAATGGCATTGTTGGAGTTGTACTTATGAAACAAAATGATAGAGTGTTTGGTTGCATCCTTGACAAACATCATGGTTGGGCCGGCAGTCATGTAATCATCGCTGTACCACAAGGGACCGAGAATCATCTTGGCTACCTCCACTTGGTCTAGAATGGATTCAATTTCCTTTCCATCGATGGAGTAAGATGCACTGTTAAACAAAACTATAATTCCATTGCTAACACTAGGGTATTGGTATTGTAATTGTTATTGTTCTCGTGTACCAGTTTTCCCTCAACTTCCAAAAATGCCTCGTATGGAAGGAAAAACCCGGATGTGTCTTGCACTTGTAATTCTACTTTTAACTGATTGAAATCCCTGACTGGATAACAGTATTACACAAAATCTCTCTTCCTGCGATCCAACAGCATAGGTGCATCCATGTCAAATGCTGGATAAATTACCTCTCTGAACTAGGCCATTGCAAAATTACAGATTATTGATTATCTTTAATACCATGCAAATCCTCCACTTCCCATGGCCAAATTCGCAAACTCTGAATCTGACAATAGAGCAGCTTCGATAATGAATTTACTCACTGCAGGCCGCATGGATTTTGGTCAATGGCAATGTAACTGAAGCTGTGTTGGTGCTCGTGTTACTAATCAGTGTATTCAATTTCAAATTGTCTTAGCTGCTTGTGAGCCCAGTTATTTTAATCAATCCACAGCAGCATTTTTAACACTGTCCACAACTCACATGACCACTTCCTTAATGATGGATGCAGCACGTGAGGTCAGGACTCCGAGCACTTATGGTGAACCCGCAAATAATTGATGAACAATGTCACCGAACCCAGTTCCGTAATAGGTCATGTACACTGGATTTCTCGTGTTCAGTACACGAATGGGTTTCACACATCTACGCATGACTGTCATTGTTGTTATCATATGTCAGATCGATTCCTAATGTACAGTTGTATTGTCAATATTTCACCCAGCAGTTTCACCACGTGCCCGTCTCGATCTACCAGGGAGGAACGAATATGGGTCATAAGATTATTATGGCATGGCAGATACAATGGTGCATAATCAAGAATAAATCACCTGGTTCTACGGTGGGTGAAAACCCAAACAAAATATACCCCTGTAAAACTACCCTCATCTTGTTGGTCCAGCTTTTGAAACTGCTATTGACGGCATCACAAGTTAAACTGACCTGAGTCATTGTGGTAATTCTCATAATGTCAAGTCTGATATGATATCCAGTCTGTCTAGGTCCTGCATGTAAATTGCGCATACTTTCGGGAAGATCTTCGAGCTAACCAAGCACAGTTCTCAATGATGACTGTCTAATGTTAACCGGATATTGTGAAGATTCAATGGCAATAACAGAACTGAGTGTGGGCTTATATTTGCTAATAGACATCTAGGAGTCCTTGCCAGGCAACACCAAAATTCTTTGTAGAACCAAGTCATTGATTGAGGTAATATCGTACGGCCCAGAGGGAAGTTCAATAGTGTGCCACGTATTACCATTATCGGATGAAAACACAAATGAATTATTCACTTGTTGACCACCAGATGGTTGGGATAGGGCCAACTTGTAACTAGGCTAGTGCAATCTTGATTGTGCATGAGACCCCAGTGGTCACAGGTGCTGGCAAAGTCACACTAAATTTTGGTTTGGTGGATGAGATGGAAAACATTACGGTCAAGCTCTGGGTTGTGATGGCAAGTACCTGTTGCATGGATGCATAGATTTCACGTAGCACACGCACCGTCTCATTTGCCTCAGAACTCATCATCATTGAACAAACTTAGCTCTTCAAATATATCATGGATATCTTCAACAAGTTCGTGCATCAGAAAACAATATGTGTCCCCGTCCATGAGATCATTGGTGAGCAGACACTGACATTTTGATGTGGCTTCATTAATAACTACAGAGGCATTGTTGTCCACATGAACTGATCCCACAGTTATTTCCAATTGATGTCCAAGATCAACATGGTCTCACAGTCTACGAGAGGTGAAACCTCCAGGTGCAAACATCCCAAGACCACGTTCTTTAGTGTCATGTTCAGCCATCCACCTTGTTCTTCTTCCTCTTCATGTCTGCATGAATATCTTTGTATATTTTTTTCTCATCCTTTGGAGTTAACTGTCTGATGTTACATGTATGGGTTGTCGGTTTGGTGCAGATTTGGTTAAACTGTTTCCATTTTTGTGTTGTTGACCAGGCCGTATTTTTTATCTTTTTCAATGCTTTTTTCAGTTCTTCTACTTGTTATTTATCCACTCGTTTTGATCTTCCTGTGAGCAAAATTGTGGGACATTTTGTTTCATCAGCTGCTTATTAAATTGCTCATGGGCAGTTGCGGATTCTTGTTCCTGTTCCCATTCTTCTTCTCTATGTGCAGGAATTGGTCTAGAAGGAGCAGTATGAATCCTATAACATTTTCCTGGCAAATCTTGTAGTGGTGGCTGTGCTGGTCATATTTGTAAACATTCTCACCATAATGATTCACCTTCTTCAGTTCTTTTTCTGTAAATGCATTCATTGTATGTTTGTGCAAATTGAGCCCACTGAACCCCAGTAGATTGTTACTTTCCAGTAAACTCCATGAATTCCATTTTAGGTAATTCTTACTCATGCATTTATCATGTGTCTTTGTTGGTATTTTGATTATGTACATTTTCCAGTCGGGAGGTCTACCAAGAGAGACATGCATGGAATTTTCAAAAATCACCTGGCAAGCTTCATTGTTATAGAACTGAGGTGGTATTGGCAACTCTGACTTGTAGTTGGGTGGCACGTCTGGTGTTTCGACAAGTGTATTTCTCACGTCTTCAATAAGTGCCTGGCTACATTTGGTGAATATACCCTGGACCTCTTTAAGTTTTTCTGTGCCTTTCTTTACTTCCTTAATCGACTCTGGCGAATGTGCGATTGTCTCTGCAGTGGGTCATTTGATTTTCTTGATATATTTGGTATGTTTGGCCATCTTACAAATGGGACCCGGTTCTGCTTCGATTCCCGTGAGAGCTGCAACTTGTTGTATGAGCAGTATAGTGGGGCACTTTAGCGACAATGGAAAACCCAGTCAAAAAGTTCGTGGGCAAGATTAGTGACAAGGGGAATTTAACATGAGCAAAACCCCTGGGCACAATTAGCAACAAAGGGAATTTAAGATGGGAATATTGCTGGGGCTGTTTAGTGACAAGGGGAATTTAACATAGGTTGGGTTTGTATAGGGACAATATGAATGATGACTGGACATTGGTAACGATGTTGCAAGTGGCTGACCTCAATCGGGCCAAACAGCAAACAGGGACAGCAGGAGAAAAAGCAGGTAGAGGATAGCAAGTGGTGGGTAGTGGGTGATGGGTGGTGGGTGGCAGGTAAGTTCAGCGGTGAATCTATGCGAATACTAACGCTTGGTGGGGAGGGTAAACAAAGAAACAGAGAAACAAACACAAAACAAAAACACACATATATGGCAAAGAGAGTAAATCTTTTCGAAGCAATCGAGTGGCCCTGAAAAGGGCCTTTGGTTTTGTTTTTTTTGTTAACACTATTCCGGTAACATAGAGGGCATCTCACTGATCTTCTTCTCTTCCTCAAACTTCATCTGACTTCTGGACCGTAGAATAAGACTCTCCTCAGACAGCCTTGCCTCTCCATATAGATCCTTCATTTCCAAATGGGCATCTCAGTGATCTGGGTGAAAGCCCATGATGATCTGACATACATGGGATAGTCTGGGTTGAACAGCATCAACGATAGGAGGGTAGATGATTCTACGCTAGTCCACATCGTGCGATGAGGATAGGTGAAGCGAATGAAGTGAACTGCGGTTATTTATAGTGGAAGAGCGGATCAAAATGGATTGAGTTCTTTCACCAATCCAAACATGCGTTACAAAATTCAGTCACAGGGTGGAGTCTGTCTTTCAATCCGAAGAGAGATACCTGTGACATCACATTCCCTATATAGGTACACTAGCGTCTTTGCGCAGTGAATGTATGTGTCAGAGAACATGACGGAAACTAAGAAGATGATGAATTGGGATGCACCGGCCATGGAGACGAGAAGTGATGGCATAGCAGCAGCTACCAAAGCCAACATGGTTCTACTTCCAGAAGAGACTGATTTTAATTGGGATTTAGCGGATTTTCTCTCTTCTTTGCAAGAATTTGTTCCGGTACCAGCATCTTCGCCACCTTCTCCTTCCTTACCACACGTTGAGGATTTTGAACAGAGATAGAAAGAAGAATTGGAGAAATTTTTGCAACAGCAGAAAGAAGCAGAACAAGCTTTTCTCCTTCAACAGCAACAGTGGGAAGAAGAAGAGGCTAGAAGAAAATGACAGGAAGAAGAGAAGCAGAGAAGAAACAAGGTCTAGGAGAGAAGGAGGATGGTGAAAGTCAAACAGTGATAGTACTCTTAGACATTTTGGCAGAGTTAAGGTGTCTGAAACAAATGTATCAGACTTCTTTATTACAACCCAAGAGAAAAAGACCTTCTCGAGCCAAACAGCCCAACCCTGTTACTACACCTGAGATACCCACCCTAGTGATTTCTACCAAATCATCGACAGGAGCAGCTCGAGAAGTAGGCCTTGGCCGTGGCAAAGGGATAAGGCAGTTAAAGCTGATTACTTCCCATTCCTGAATTCGTTTTTTAAAAAACAAACACCCAAAGGTCCTTTTCAGGGCCACCCACTTCTTTTGAAAAGAGATAGTATTCATTTCGCCAAAATCAACTAAAACTCAAAATCCCTTGTTTACCCCATGATGTATGTGTGTGAGTGCATGAGTGTAGGTCCTTATTCTAAAAAATCAAAACCAAGATACACGTTTCTCTTTCTGGTATATTCTGGTACAAATCTACAATTCAATTCACAACTCAACACAATGCTTTAAAAAGTTCATTAGCTTCTTTGTCTTTTTCAGTCTCTCCTTTTTTGAATTTCTTCATTGTCACAGGTTTTTCATCTTCTTCCTCACTTTCTTCTCGTCTTCGTTTCCTCTCTTGACGTGTCTGGGTTCTTCCTTTTGGGAGGGTACCTGTTCTTCTTCCGGAATCCCTCTCTTTCTCCTGCTCCTGTTGTTTCTTAGGGCAGTCTGAAAACCAATTTCCTTTCTCTTGACAATGATAACAGGTATCTTGACTTTTGTCTCTTTTGACACCTGTCGTATTTTTTTTATGGTCTGGACATTCTGAAGACCAGTGCCCTTTCTTCTGACAGATGTAGCAAGTATCTTGACTTTTATCTCGAAAAGAGGGATAGTAGTCCATTGGCTTATCTGAAGAAAACCTTCATATGACACCTCGCAAAGCTCTGATCAGAAGTTTGATCTGTGTTGACTCTTCCATCGTTCTGGTAGGCTTGAAAGTGAAATGAATATTTTGAGGGAAGACACTGAGCCATTATATATACACTGGTCTTACATAGATCTAAAAGGGGCCATCACATTTAAACTGACCTTTTGCACTTAAGATAAAATGATCGCATCATTTCATGGAGAAAGGAGAAGAAAGTAAGAGACATAAACGTGACTTATCGCCTCTTACAATAGCTGAAGTCTTGGCTCAAATCTATGCCAGCGAGTTTGAAGACGACATGAATGAGCCAGAATCCAGGCAAAGAGAGTCTACACCAAATGAAAGTCCACCACCACCATTAAACCCTGAAAATTACTACCACTAAACACTGCTCTAGATGATTTAGAACCATGTACATGGTGAAGTTTAAAGATTTCAAGTTCAACTTACTGCTGGAGAATGCAGAAGAATTCATCACCGAAGTGTGGGATTCTTTGTTACCCACACTGAAACAGCAATGTTAAGCCAAAGAAGATGATTGCTTGAGACTTTCCCTTTATCACTACAGTCTAAAGTCACCCATTTGGATCGAGTTTAACAGCCCATCATAATTGACACCTTCCAAAGTCATCGACAGGAATGACAAGTTTCACATCACCGATGGAAAAGCAACACTGTTCATAACCCATGTTTCTCTTCTCCAAGGGACCGGACGCAAAAAGGTGTTATTGGTAGATGACCTTCGCAGGACCAAAAGAGCCTCATCTGAATTAATAATCCTCAAGACAAAATGAGTTTAGCCTGTAACATCGTGGTGGGACAAACATATGCTGACAAGAACGACAGGGCAGAATAGAAAAGAACCTCTAAAACTATTCATTGATTGGACCAAGCCAAACAACAAAGAGAAGCAGAACTCCTGTTACAGCAAGCGTGGATATCCAAAGACACACATTCTAGCATTCCTGAAATGCAGAAATTACAAGACATCTTAGCTCCACACTATACCTTGAAAGTGCACCCTCAAGATGTGCGTGGACTTCTGTTGTTTCGAGGCAAAAATTGCAAAGTCAGAAAATACATTCACATCTATCATCACAATGAACATTTCGATACCATCACCAGTATCACCTCATTCTTGGGATACAGTTATTACTGTGAGAAAAGTAACACAAGCATTGTGGACTGAAATACTCAGGATGTTTGGCCTCTAAACCCTGTCTTGACGAAGGACAAGAATGAATGCATTGCCCTGCTTGTCAGCGCACTTTTGTCAGCCCTACCTGTTACTAACAACATCTGAAGACGCAAGGAGCACAGCAGAAAAGTGTTTGTCAACTCCTGAGATTGTGCCCTACTTGCTAAGAAGGCATACATACCAATAATGCCAAGGCTCACGTATGTCGAAGAAAGAAACAATGTCACATTTGTCGCCAAATCTTGGACTTGGAATACGAATGCTCCATTCAAAAATACCATTCCAAACATCAAGAGGAAGATGACTTTAAGAAAGGCAATTTCATCTTTCTTGATTTCGAATGCATGCAAGAGACTGTCATTTACATTCCTAATTTCTGCATGGCTCATCGAGCATGCGAGAAGTGCATCCAAGAGCCTATCTTTAGTCATTGCCCTCACTGCAGCAAGATTCCTGAAGTACGTGGAAGAATCTTTCGGGAACCAAACATGCTAGACAAGTTCACCCAATGGATTTTAAACCCCGTCGATGAGACATGGAGCCAAGAGGACATCAGACGTTACGGAGATTGTCATCGCAGTGCGATGACGATGGTTCACAATTTCTCAGGATACGATGGACAATTTCTTCTCAGATACTATACGGAACAAAGTACCGAACGTCCCAAAGTCACTTTGAACAGTGCTAAAATCTTTTCCATGCAAGTGGGCCAAGTGCAGTTTAAAGATTCAATGAGTTACTTGGCCATGCCTTTAAGCTGAATATCTAAAATGCTTGGAATGACAGAAATGGCCAAAGGCTATTTTTCGCATTTTGTCAATACCAAAGCCATTCAACATGCCCTTCTACCCGATTTGTCTGATGCTCACTACTATGACCCCAACAACATGCGCACCGAATAATGAGAAGCATTCTATGCTTGGTACCACACCTACGCCTCGGACCTCTTTTACTTTGAGGAAGAAATGTTGAAGTATTGTCCTTCTGACGTGGAAATTTTACGGCGTTGCTGTGGAAAATTTTGAGAACTGTTCATGGAGCACGGATGGATCAATCCTTTGAAAGAAACCTGCACCTTTGCCAAAGCGTGTTTCTTTGTGTACCGCCAACGATTCGTGCCCAAAAACACCCTGGCTGTCATAAGCCCTCAAACGACCAACTTTGTCAAACATCAATACTGGGTTAAAACCCTATGCTGGTTACATTACTTGTGCAACAAGGAAGACAAATGGATCCAACACGCCCACAATAGATGAGTTGAAAAGACCATATGAATGTATTAGGTAGATGGCTGAGACTTAGAAATCCCTAAGATTGTGTACGAATTTAACGGGTGCTTATTTCACGGATGTCCCATCTGCTACCCTCCACCTGACACCAAATATCAGTTTTTACAACATACCATGGAAGACTTGTAGCAGGCCACTTGTCAGTGGCACTTGAAGTTAGAACAGCAAGGATACCAAGTGGTGGAAATGTTGGAACACGAGTACAATCACTGTTTGAAAACCAGTCTAGAGTTTAAACACATCGTTGAAAGTTACAAGTGGGTGGACTATTTGAACCCGGGGGACAGTTTGTAAGGAGGACGGATGAATGCCATCTGTTTGCTATACCACGCCGACGAGGAGAAAGGAGAAGAAATGACATTTTCCACATGTGCTCGCTGTATCCTTACGTGTGCAAATGCTGTCACTTTCCCACAGGGCAACCACAATTGCTGACAGAACACATCAACATGGAAAACATTCGACAATAGTAAGGATTTAATGAAAAGTCTTACCTCCCACCGACTTGTAACATCCCATTTTACCTCACCATTGCCAAGGAAAACTTGTGTTTCCTTTGTGACATACTTGTGTCAAAATGTGCAACCAAGACCAAACTTGTCAGCACACCCAGGAAGAACACGCCTTGACAGGAACGTGGATCAGCATGGAATTGTTTAAAGCTCTGGACCTGGGACACCAATTGTTAAAAGTGTATGAAATTTACCACTTTCCCAAGAAAGAAAAATACCACAAGGGTGACCAAATGCAGAAAGGCATTTTTGTAAACTACGTGGATGCCTTTTTGAAACTTTAACAAGAAGCAAGTGGCTATCCTTCCTGGTGCCACACTCCCTAAGACCAAAATAAATTCAAAGAGAAATACTTTGACCAGGAGAGCATCACTTTAGACCACGTAAACATAAATTAAGGAAGGCGATCGTTTGCTAAAGCAATGTTGAATTGCTTGTGGGGCAAAATGGCACAATGACCATGTTTACCCAAGACAGAGTATTTGACAGAACCTTCTCGCTACTTCCAGATGATTCATGACAAAACCAAAGCCTTGAAACACATGGACGTCGTTCGTGATGACTTGATCTTAGTCAATTACGAAGAAGAACTAGACTTTGTAAAAGCCGACGAATTTGGAATCTCTTCATTGAGTCTACGTGAGAGCCCATCCTCATTTAAAATTGTATGAAGCTTTAGAACTGTTAGGAGATTGTGTGCTGTATTTTGACACAGACAGTTGCATCTACATCGATCGGCTGGATCAACGTCACCTTGTCATCAAAGGAGACCATTTAGAAACCTGGACGGATGAGCACCCCAATGACAAGATTCTAAGTTTTGCTAGTGGCGGTCCCAAACATTACGGTTACGAATTACCGGGACCCCAAGGAGAAGTGCACACCTAGTGTAAAGTGAAAGGATTGACTCTCAATTATCGCTCCAGTCAAGTAGTCAGCTTTGGGGTATTGAAAGAAGCCTTACAGTCTGGAGAGGATGGAAACTTTAGAGTGACCACCTACTTTGACCACCTACCAATCTCTCAAGATTGTACGTTTAGCCACACACCAAATCATCAGTTGGCCTTTGGAAAAAGTCTATCAAATCATGTACCAGAAGTGAGTGCAACGTCCCAACCACTTATCTTTACCTTATGGACACACTGGTATAAAAAATGGTTCCAAGACAATAGCCACCAACAAGAAGGATGACTTCAACACAGCAAGAATCAAGTGAGAGACCCACTGAGAACTCCAAGTTCTAACCATACCGTTTTCCTGCCTTCTTGCCTGTCTATTGTAATTTTGCCAGTCGATTCAAAATGTTTCAAAAATGGCCAATGGATAGGGAAGGATTACCTGCTGCAAATGTTTTAGCTAGAACAGGATTTGTCTATTTGAGACCTAAGTCTGGATTGGGATATGAAGTACAGTGTTTCAGTTGTAGTCTGAGGTTGCGTATGGATCGATGTATCTATAAAGATTCAGCTATTTTGGAACAGGCTCAATGGTCTCTGCACTGTCCTTACATTTCTATGGGCTTTCCACACATCACTCTACAGTACAGGTATGACAGTACCATAGAGAAGGTAGTACCATGGTCTAGGAAGAAAAAAAAGAAGACTTCCAAAACTAGGCATAAAAAAGGAACGATGTACATTATGGCTAGTATAAAAAAGGGACAATGTCCACGACCGATAGTTCATTGTAACTAGAAACACCAAGTGAGAAAGATGAATGCTAACAAATATACAGCACCATTCAAGTTCGGTGATTCTCAAGTGGAGTGCTATGCTGTACCTTACGATATCAGCGATGCCTTATGCTGTGACCTCAGCAATTCAGTACCACATCATGGGAACTTTGCTATGACTACTACTACTACCATACCTACCATGGAAAGTGATGATGTGCTTGTCGAACCTGACGGATGCAAAAGCAATGCCACTCATTAGCGTACACCTTTTCACTTCACTGGTTTTCATTATCAATGTCATCCTCCATGGAAAACCATGCGTCTACCACCCTACGGATGTCATTCATCTCTCAGCAAACTCCTGCGGTTTTCACAGTACCCGCATCGAAATGAACCTGTGAAAGAAGAATATTCGTTCCCTGTGCGTTTGCCTGAATACTACACTTTGAAAGCCGATTCCAAACCTTCCGAGAAAAATGGCCAATTTATCTGGGAGGACCTACCCCCGAAGAATTAGCCAGAGCTGGATTTATCTACTTGGGTGAAGGGGATAAAGTCAAGTGCTTCAGTTGCGGTGTGTCACTTC
Organism: Megalonaias nervosa; assembly: GCA_016617855.1. NCBI lineage: Eukaryota > Metazoa > Mollusca > Bivalvia > Unionida > Unionidae > Megalonaias > Megalonaias nervosa. Next base: position 114,383 of record JAECUM010095432.1, read on the forward strand.
ACCAGTGGGAACAGAAAGATTCTGCTTACTTGGAACATGCTCGATGGTCTCCACACTGTCATTACCTACCTTTAGTGGGACCTTAGTAATCTCTGGATGGACACTTTACAAGAGAACATTGGTGGTTTGCCTGTGGAGTTGAGAGAACGCATTTACCGAGAGTTCGTCAAAATACAAGTGAAATACAAAGAACAATTGCATCCGTTACATCACCAAGGTTGGAGCCACTGATACCTGAATGCTATAAGAGGACTGATTCATGTGAAAGTGTTCCAGTGGTCAGACATTGTTCAACTAGATGAGTACCAGAAGACTTTGGTTGCTACTCATCTTTCTCCTTACAAGGTAGCCATACTACAACGAATTCCAGAGGAAGAGTTAGAGGATTACCAAAACCTTTTACGCTATCAAATTTTGTCTGTAGAGGAAAATTCTGTGCGGTGTGTAGTGTGTGAACTGGTGACTAAAACATTTGGATTCGTTACTGGAGTACGATTAACTCTATGCAAAAAGCACACTTATTACCTCCGAGAAAAGAGGGTATAAAAATGACTACCATGCCACGACCTTTATCACTCGTGATACAAAAGATTCCATGGAAGGAAATCAGTGTTAGCATTCAATGTTGTGGTTTATTACCAACTCTTCTTACAAGCACTGTATCCATTGAATTTGGATCACCATATAGTGTGTGTCTTAGTGACTTGCTTTCTGGGATTTTGTTTACCAGCCGATTTCTTATGGACTCGGTACAATCTTTACTGTACCAAAAACATGATGGTGTTTCCTTTAAGTGATCACGAGAAACTCATTCTGTCAAAAGCATTGCGCTATCATCTCCAAACTTTTCCACCTCTGTTTCAAGAAAAGTTTCTTTGTGAAATTTTAGCCACTCTGGATGCTTACAAAGATGTGTGTATAGTTTGTGACTTACACTCTCGCTGGAAATATCTACGCTACTGGAAAAGTTGGGGTTTCGAGGCTTGGACGAAAGAAATGGCTTACATTGCCCAAGATTTGTGTTATGCATTTAAAGGAAACAGTGAACTTAAAGTGTCCAGTGAGAAAGGTGACTTTCAAACCTGTGTTAACTGCAATGCCAGAAGATGCCGACACTGAGGAAAACTACTCCCTTCAAGACAGTACCGTCATCGACATGGACATCCCCGAAAGACCATTCCAGGAGAACTCCTGTGTGACTGTGCCAAGTGTAGAGACTCTAGGAACATTACAAACTGTCCCTTGGACATCACACCTTCATCACCAAAATAATTCTACAGTGACTTGTTTATATTCCACTTTGATCATTTTTTTTTTATTTTATCCATGTACTTAACCATTTGGCTTTTATGTATTTTTGTCTTTTGTGTTCAATTTTAAACATGTGCTGAAATAAGCATGTCTTGAAAAAAGTATAAAAACTCTTGTCTTGTCTATCTTCATGTCAAAAGTGACATTCCCTACACTACAGCTACCTATGCTGTCTCTGCTCCCTCTTCCTCCACTTTTAAAGCCATCAACAAAATCTTAGATCATGCCAGTTGTTTGGCCTTGTATCTTTGGCATCCCTTTAAAATGTTAATTGCCGGACCTAGCAGCAGTTCAGGAAAAACCAAATTTGTCAAACGCTTAATTGAACATAAGCATCATTTGATTGATGGTCCACCTTAATGGATCATGTGGTGTTACATAGAGTGGCAATCGGCGTACAGCCTCCTGCAAGAAAGTCAAGGCGATTCCATTGTGTTTGTGAAAGGTATTCCTCGCAAAGACAACGGGATCATGCCAGACCACAGTCAAACACATCTAGTCATCTCTAACGACATGTTAGGAGAAGACGAAGAAGAAATTAAAGTGTGGTTTACATGTAAAGGGCATCATCGTAATGCCAGTGTAATTTACATCACCCAAAATTTGTTTCGACAAAGTAAAGCCCATCGTACCATCAATCTCAATGCTCATTACATGGTCTTGTTTAAAAGCCCTGGAGATAAATTGCAAGTTTGTCTTAGACAAACAGTTAGGAACGCCTTGGCTGACACATGCATACGACGATGCCACTAAAACCCCACATGCTTATTTACTCGTGGATTTCCATTGTTTCATCAAATTACGAAGTATGGGTGTCAAAAGATAAAAAGGGTCACGATCATCAATGGAAAACCGATTTAGCCGATGTCTCTCATTTGGCCACCAACAATCGCGGCTACAAATATTTGTTTGTGTCATTGACGTCTTTTCCAAATTTGCATTGGTCACACCATTGACTTCCAAATCAAGAGGTGAGTTAGTGCGAGCTCTCAAACTAGTGTTGACACAATGCGGTCGTCACCCTCTTCGATGGCAAAGCGGCAAAGGCACCGAATTCCTGAACCAAGCTTTCCAAAAAGAATTGAAGAAATGAGACATTAATTTTTCAGCACCGTGACTCCAGAAACCAAAGCCAACATCATGGAACGTTTTCAACACGCCTTGAACGAACGCATGTGGAAATATTTTATGCATCCACACACTCACAAATACATCGACGTCTTGCCGCACCTGGTCCAAGCGTACAACCAATCTTGCCATAAGAGCATCGGATGTGCCCTCCTCTCCCCCCCGCCGAAGTGACTCCTGACAACTAAGTGACTGTCTTTGAGAGCCTGTTTTGTATGTGCCACGACTGTGACTATCCCCAAGAAAGGTGAAGTGTTGACGACGGGAGACTGGGTGCAGACTGGCAAAACCAAATGCACTTTCGACAAAAGTTACTTACCCAAGAGGACCACAGAATTGTTTCGTGTCACTGGACAAGTGATTGGCCATCATCCTGCCATCTGTAAATTGGAAAACATAAACGGGGAAGTGATAAAAGGAACGTATTAGTTGCCCTAGTTACAACGTGAGACCAATAAAGAAGACAAAGTGAACGACATCAAAAGCATTCTCAATCGAAGAACCTGTAAAGTGGGAAAAAGAAGTATCAAAGAAGTCAAAGTATGTTGGAAAGGATATCCACCCAGTTTTGATCCTTGGATCGACGTTTCGCAAGTCATTAACTGTAAAAAGAAGTGACCATTATGCCCTTCAACACAGCCTCAAGCGCTAACACTGCAGTGGCCACTCCTTCACTGAGTTCTTCTGTGCATAGATCTACAAAAACAGCTCTTGTGGGTGTGGTGTGGAGAAGGTGTACCTAAAACGCAAATCGTCTTTTTCTACCAAATCTTTGTAGTGTATTGTGTCATCGGTGCTGCCATTGCAAATTTGAGCTTGCAACAAGGACACAACCAATTGTGAGCCATTGTACTGAGCAGTCGCATCGGTTACCTTCTTCCCAATCCGTCCCTGAAATACTCTTCTAATAGGAACAACAGGAGCCTTGCGCCCAACATCAGTCACCCTTCCAACAGTCACCATTCTAACAACAATCCTTTTTTAGAAACTCCTCTGACTTGCAGCGACCCCTCGGACAGCAGAACTCTGGAATTATGAACAACCAATTTTGCTTGATGTTACCCAGTGACAGTTCCATGGAGGTGTTTCCCAAAAACACCTTGTGACTTTTCACGGCCAAATTATTTCAGGCCATCCAATTGGATCATGAAGCCCATTGGGAAGTGGCTTTGGTGGAAATGATTACCCTACACAAATCTTAAACATCACTGAAAATCAAAACACTTTTGATGCCGATCTTCGTCACGAGCAAATGCAAAACTACTTGAATACACATGTAAAGTATAATATAAAAACACAGAACCTCCAAACTTAACAGACCACCTATCACTTGACCATTCCTGCAGGCTATTATTTTTGTGATCAACATCTGGCAAACACGATTTCTACCAGGTTAAATGCCGTGTTTGACAAAGCCTTGGAGAAAAAACCTGTCACAATTGAGTACCATAAAGTGGCTTGTTGTCTGCTGATGAAATTTAAGGTGAGCGAATTGGTGTCCATTACATTTCGTCCTGAACTGTTTGACATTTTGAGTGGGGATGTCAAGATGCTCAAGGGTGGACCTGTACCACCCATTTATGACAACATGTCTTTTGTGTTGTATTTTAGATTCCCTGTAGAATTGAACCAAGGACCCAATTCGATCTTTGTGTACTCCGATGTGGTGGAGTACAACGAAGTGGGACACACCTCCGTACCATTACTGTAGGTCATTACTTTCAAAATGGATTCTGCCATGAGAGCTGACAAGGAAGGTGGAAACACCTATCACGTTTACTGCAAATTTGTGCATTCTTACTATTTACCCATCTGTAAGTCGTATTTTGACAGTGTCAACATTACTATAAAGAAATCTGGGACAAAATATTCCATTTACCAAAGGGAAAGTCACAGCGAATCTCCATTTTTGAAAATGATTCTCTAAAACACCTTGTATTTCATGCATCCTGTGTACCAAGAAGTCGCTCAACAGCGAGGACATGGTTTAGGAGATGCTGAAATCTGCCTTTTGTTCGGTGGCCCCTGTTTTGAAACCAATGGTGACATGAGGATTTCATGCCTTGAAAGATGATGCTTTGATGCACGGTATCATCGACAAACAAAACCCCAAAGAAGCCTTCTTGACAACATACAAAAATGTCTTGCTTCAAATGGGCAAAGACATTCTGGGCCAACAAGAAACTCTTATAAATACCCATGACACTGCTGAGCCAGGCACTTCTGCTTCCCTGGTGCCACAAAAAACAAAGATCAAAGATTATTAAGGTGGAGTTTGATTTTGCAGGAATACGATATTAACATTGGGCATGTCAAGGGAAAGGACAAACTAATAGCAGATGCACTTTGACGTATATAGAAATATTATATTGTTTCATGTATACTTGATGTCATTCATAAGATTTTATCTATTTAATATTTTATCACACATATATATATAACGTGTAGTTAAAAGAAACCTTTATAGCATAAATCTTCTTTTTTATAAGGGGACATGTTATGTATATTTAATTTCTCTTGTTTGTTAGCTTTTTAATTTTAATACTTTATTATATGCTATTGATTACTGTAACATTGTATGTTGGGCTTGACCTTGTCTAAAATCAAGTTAATTTCTATTTGACCTGAATCTTGGAATGTTTTATTCTGTGAACAATTAATACATGTCTAAACAATTTCCCCATTAGTATGAGTTAACTATTAGGATTATTATTTTTGCCTGAGTCAAGGATATTATAGTTAGCACATTTTATATTCTATTTATAACTGAGATTTTATCAGTAAATATTAAGAAGTTGACGTTTCTAGAAGGTTTTTTTCCATTAGGCAATTTCGTTTTAGAAAGTGCTGATTGTGACATGAGGTCAAGTAGATGACAAGAGGTCAAGTATATTTTTAAATTGTATTAATGTAATTTAACAAAATAATGTTGACACATCACCACTATACAGGCCACAACAGGCACATTCACATTTTCAGCGTTGGATTTAATTTGGAGTTCCACCTAAGTTTATTCAGAAATTTAATTATTATGACTTGTGTCTGTAATTCTTGGGTTATTTGGGATTTAATTCATTATACAATAAATTCCTTTTCTAAATTTATACTCTGTATTCTAGGGACATAACTTATTTATTTTGATAATATTATGTCTTCCAACATAAATTTGGGAACTTTGAGCTTTTTCTGTCTTTTGTGCTATAGGGACACTTAATTTCCAGTATAATCTATTTTATGATTTCAATCAAGTAAATCGATGGTTAAAGCAGGTTTTTATTTTGATACGTGATGTTAATAAAGGTTTGTAAAGGATGTAAAATGGCGGAGCAGGGTGCTTACGCTTTGTATTATTGGTATCTGCGTACACAATGGATAGATGTCGGCTGGTATATATGGCAAAAGAAGAACCTGTGAAGTCCCCGAAAAGAACTTCAGACCCGCGGGAAGCTAGTGGAAAACTTTCTCAAATACTTACGTTGGTCACGACTGGGCTTGGACGCACGAGAAAAGAGATGACATATGTGTGTGATCGGTAAAGGTGAGTGTTTTAGACCACTCTGTTACCAGGGCCCTAGATAAACGGAATGAATAGATATATTTCTCCAGAATTCTTAGAGATTATTTATGACCAGGAAAACATCAGTACAAGGAAGGGACACGTGTTGCTTTAAATGATCTCCTAGTTGCGTCACTATCAAAACTATTAATGTGCGTAGCTAGTAGTAGCATTCTCTGACACCACTACACAGTGGTGGTTATATGCTACCAACTAATGTAAAGGTTGAAAAAATGTAAAAAATAAAATGTTGGTGAAACTTTAGACTTTGGAACTTCATACATGACGAAAAAGATGTTCATAAGTAATTCAGTCAAATGAAAAACCCATGTGTACTCCAATTTCTCATGAACATTTGAGATGATGTAGTACTCAGCAATTAAAATAGATAAAAGATTTTGTATTTATTTTGTGGTGTGTAATGCCATTTTTCAACACATAGTAGGTTATAGATGGAGGCCGGTTTATATGGCGGAGGAAGAACCTTGGAAGACTCCAGAAACATCTTCAGACCCACAGGAAGCTATTGGCAAGCTTTCTCAAATACTCACATTGGTCGCACCAAAGCTTGAGTGCATGAGGACAGAGATGACACATGTGATTGATCGGTAAAGGCGAGCTCCTTTGACCTCTTGGCCACCCTGGACCATAGATAAATGGAATGAATACATATATTTCTCCAGAATTCTTAGAAATTCTTTATGGCCAGGAGGAAATTGTCAGCACCAATTTGACCTTTTTGCAATGGTGCTTGTAGTGATATTATAATTACGCCACTATTGAAATTGTATTAATGTGTGAAGTGAGTAGTGCATTTTCTAACACCCCAGCACAATTGTGGCTATATGGTACCAACTAAATGTAAAATTTGACAAAATATAAAAAATAAGAAAATTTACAGAAACTGTAGACTTTGAACTTCATTCATGACAAAACATATATGTTCAGCAGTAATTCAGTAAAATGAAAAGCCTAGTTGTACTAGAGTACTGAGAAATTAAACAAAATGCAATTTTTTTTAGCTGCAAGTTGAATTAACATCATTATGCATCTGGTAAAATTAGCATGGTACATTGCACCAATCTATCTCTAAATACCTGTGTATGTCATTTGTGCCTAAAAAGCTTTATAAAGAACGCAAAATCTTTACTTATTTAGTTAAATTACCAATGCACAGAACTACCCCTCCCTGTCCTTGGGGAAGGGCACTTTGCTCCCTCTTCCTTCCTTCGCATCATCTGATCAATAATATGTTGAAAGGTACCATCAAAGAGAAGCACCATGTACAACAATTGTGATTGACTGTACATTTTGACTATCATGGAAAAAGAATTTTACATGGGTAGTCTTTTCTGATTAGCGTGTCTGTACAAACTTTTCAGTGTTGAAGGACTGAGAGAAAAGATTGTTCTGGACCCACAGTGGTTGATTGATGCCCAGAAGTCCCTAATCACAGCTGAGATGTTCATCAAAATGAAACCTGCCACCACTAAAAGGTGGAATGAATTCAAAAGAAAGGGGAAACTTACTCAGGAACTGATAGGTTTGTAATGTAATCTTAAAATATAATTGCTTCGACCTCATTCAACAGAGATGTTGATTCCTAAAGGATGCAAAGTGTGTAACTGGTGTTCTTTGTCCATCGGCTATATGTTGCTAATAGATACCTTTGGATCAGAAAGATCAATTAATGTTACTGATAATGAATACAGTCTATAGTGCAGTCAGGCAGGTTAATTTAGTGTTTAGAGATCGGGTTATACAGGGAAGTGTATTTGAGGTTTCTATAAGTGCTTCACATATTTTAGACGTATACACTTTTATGCAAATGTGAAATTGATGACATCGCAGTCGTGTTTGCTATACATCAGCCAGTTCACAATCATGTGATTACAGATATACTGTACCATACATATACTACATTAGAAGAAAGGTGTAAAGAAAACCCCGAACACCTTATGTTCTGGATAGTTTTAGTGGTAACTTTGAGTTCCCGGGGGATTTCAGGGAACCACAGAAGGAACAGGAGACCCTCTTATCTTAGGAGGAAAACCTTCTCAGCTCGGAGGTGCACATGTAAACTTCTGTAACACAAATGCTAGCAAAATTCTTGATGAGAACAGAAAGCAAAAATGTTAGCAGGAAATCTTGAGAATGTATAATTTCACTAGACTGACAAAACTAACATGCATTTAGGATCTTGAAAAGGACCATGAAGTTCTATTCATTAAGAAAGCCATAGCTTGAATATCAACTGAGAAATATTTTGGCTGATAGGTTGAGCAGGCGAGTATCAACAATTTAATGGAAACATTTTAGAGTTTATATCTGACAGGATTCCAACAAAATGTTATATAAATCAAGCATGAAGCAATCGCTTCATCAACTTTGACATCATTAATGCTGGTTGTTTTGTTTCCTTTACCAACCCAACTAGCAATCAGCAAATATGTATGAAAAATATGCAACAGTTTTCTTTTCAAATTCAACTTGTGTAAATAAATGTTCGGGTACATGTCATTTATTCACTGTCAGTTTGATGATATTGTGCCTTTGGTTTCCAGATGCTGTTTGGACAAGGGAAAATAAGCCGGAATTCCATGACAACAAGGAGCACATATTGCTTCTCATGGAACATCTGAATATCATTGCAAAACCAAAGTCATTCAGTACTGATGGAAAGACAGTCACGGTTAGTTTATATAAGGTTTCAAGTTGCAGCACTATATGTATTTTTGTGGTCACCATCACGTTTGTAGATAATTTGCTAATAAAGATAATATTGCTAATATGATGCTGATAGTATTCATTTGTCATGCTAGTCTCTGTGTCCTGTCAGTCTATATATTCTTGGCTTCACTAGATAATATATTTTATTACTATAAAAAAGCATGGCATTCCTAGAATATCGTGATCTAATTTTGATTAAACGCAGAATATATCTTTATATTGTTAAGATCTCAGATGAGTTCTATAACAAGAGAGGTTCATGCATAGTAATGAAGGGATGTTGTATTTGATCGACTGAATTAGTTTCCACTCTAGAGATTGTGTTTCTGGTCCAATTGTGATCATGTTGGAATATATAGTTCTTTGTTTTTGTTTGATTTTGATCAAGCCTGGAATATATACTTAGATCATGAAGATTGTGGAAAATTTGATGATGATCAAGATCTGTACATTTTTGATTCTGTGATCTTGTATCAAAGCTGCTGAGCTTATTAGTACTCTAAAACCATTATTCTGAGCCAGTTTGGATTAAAACTGAAATAGAGACTTTCATCATTAAAATCCCAAAAGCTAACAAATTTATTTATATTAATGAGGTGATATTGTATGTGTTTGGCAGAGTATGTTACCACCTTTGAAGGATATTTTTTTATCAAATGTTCATCAGACTTAACAGTTATTATGAATGAGGTACTTTGCTTCTGCTGCTGAGTTTGCTACCTTTGTAGATATAAAAACTATTTTTCATTGTTAATTTGAATAAAGCTTGGTAAATGGGGTTTTATCATTAAGGCTGATTGTCATGATTATTAGGAAAAATCTGTGTATATTAATTAAGCAATTATCTTTAGAACATTGTTTATCAAGATATAGTAAAATAGGTAATATTAACATGATATAAAGTTTGGGAGATATCTTACGTTGTGTTCATACAGAAACTATAACGTGGAACGAATTGCCCACTGAACTTAGACACAAAGACACAGTGATCTCATTCAAGAGCGCTCTTGAAACTCACCTATTTCAACTGCAAGAACAGACTTAAAGACCTAATAATGTTTCCTTACCTTAAATATTTACGGCATGTTTTCTGCTTTCTAATTTATTGTGTTTGTTTTTATATTTGTAATAATGTCATTATATATGTTTCTTAAGTGTTGTCAAATGTTGTAAAGCGCTTAGAGCTTCTACAGATTAGGCGCTATACAAAGTCCTCATTATTATTATTATTATTATTATTATATAAGTCTACTAAAGTGAAATGGTTAAATGGATAGGTTATCTAAGTTATGAACATGATATCATGATCATTTTGACTTATTGTTCATAAGAAAGGGACATCATAGATAAAGAGAACACTCTGGATACATTTTTGGTGTGTTTGAACTCTTTATAACATATAATATGTGTAATCAAAGCCACCATATTTGATAGATTTGTCTCAGCCAAAGTCAAGAAGCTGAACATGTATTTTCCAGTTCGTTGCTGAGGGGCACACCATTGCTAGCAGAGCGATCCTGTGCACAATTTCGCCTGAGTTTGTTCTAAGAAAAATCCTTGCAATGTTTGATTAGAATTGGCTAAGTCATTCAGGACCAACAGTCGAAAAAGGTTTTATATTTCGGTTGCTACCTAAAGAGCCACTATAATGAAACTTTTATTAGAGTATATCGTAAGGAACATTTCTACAAAGTGTGATTGAAAATAATCCAGTCTCGTTGTGAGTATAAGTTGAAAATAATGAAAGTATTGTTAACTAATAAATTTGTTTACTTCTATGTTGTAAATGATACAAGTGCAGTGTGAATTCTAATTTTATTAATGATATAAGTGAACTACAAAATGCAGTGTGAATTCTAATTTTATTAATGATATAAGTGAACTACAAGCCTTTGTCTTTGGTCACAGATTTATTTTATACATTAATTGATAGGATGAGTTGGTTGTTGGTTTCTACTGCCACATGAACATCAACACATTAATCGTTATAGTATGCTGGGGAAATTATAGCTGAGTGTTTCCATAATGCTAGTGCTTCCATAATGCGCGATTGTGCAAATTTAATGGGTCTTGTTAAAACGAGTGATCAAATTCATATAACGAAATCTGGTACATTGTAATTAAGAAAGTACATTCTGGTCATGCATTGCAGCACTTCATATCTAGGTCAGCTCCCAGTAAGCTCTTTCCATCTGAGGCACCGGACACTTTCATTGAATATCAGGTTATTAAAAAAGTATTTCACAAACTGCACTTGACAAGGCTATACATTACTGGATATGTGGTGTTTAATATTCAGTGGTAGTGACTAAGTTTTAAGTGTAGTTTTAATGTATATATGACTTGGTGCCATTGGCATAACACATAATTGGCATTGGTGTGCTTATAATGAAACAAAGATGACTAAAGTGTATCTTTGCTATACTGTAAAAGATGTCTAATAATAAATACTTGTCATCCCTGTAAAAAATTGAAAATCCCCCTACTTACAAATAGCAGAGGTGAGACTCTGCTGTTGTGTGAAAATTCTGGGGGAAGTACTGCCCATCTTAATTCTTTAAGGATATTGTAAAGTTTAAGAGGAAAGCAAACAAATCAAATTCAGTTTTGAAATAAATGAAATGCATTTTAGTCCAAAAATACAATTACTGTTAAAGATGTTTTCATTTTCATCAAATCACTTTACATAGGTTGTTTTCAGTTCATGCTGTATTCCAAATTTGACTGGCACTCAGACTTCATTAATTAATGAAAGGTTTATCTGAATTTTTCTCCTAACTGGCTAAATGTACAGTCTTTTGTTCAAGAACATTGTGTTTAGTGGGCAGAAATAGTGGAACAAGCAATACCTTAACATAAATTATAGGCAGTGTTCAAATCACAAAAGATGGGAATGCCAGTATTTTACAACATGTCATTGGTATGCGATAACATGTCTTCAGGTGAACATTTTCAAACCCATTGTGGGATTCGTACAATTCCACACTTGCAACATGTTTGGCACCAAAGAGCACTCAAGGGCAGGCTTTATTTCAAGATATTCTGAATATGGTCCATATGACATGCAACCATCGTGTCTGTTATGTGCAAATTGAATCTTGAGCGAAGGAACACAAAATACAAAGTTCAGAGATAGCAAATGCACCAGAGTGGAGATATTGCAATTTGATGCAAAAACACTATCACCACCTGAAGCGTCTGTTCCGAGGGAACAGATCAAAATTTCAAAACTACAGTGCACATATTTGGACCACGCAAACCAGCATCTACATCCATAGTTTTAAGTCTCAATCTAGAACGGCATCAGAGGAGTAGCACAACATTACAACTGCAAACATGTACAGATTGACTGCATAGCCATAACAACATTACAACTGCAAACATGTACAGATTGACTGGATAGAAATATTACTAGTTTGTTCTGAACAGTGCTTGGATAATTTGTAGTAGTACATTTGCATGTATAGCAAACTATCCATGACCAATCAGCACACCACAAAACATTGGTCTGTGAGTGTCTTTGTCTGATGGGAACAATCAACATCACTGGGCCAGAGAGACTGAGACTAAGACTGGCATATGTATGGATTAAAATTCAAATATCTGTGAGTTAAACATTTATGTACCTGTAACAAATGTTTTAAAAACACACAGTTGTTGCAGCCACATATAACATTTGCTATCCATTTGCAACAGAATCTAGCTGCAAGCAATCTGCATATTTATTTGAAGACTCAAACGGTTTAGATTTTAACCACTATGCCCTCTTCCCAGATCCAAAGGGCTTGGCAGGAAACCGTTTTCTCAGATATATGTCATCTGCTTGATAGAATGTGTGCATGTAAATGACGGTCGATAAGTTCCAACTCTTCAAGGATTGCAATAACAATTTTCAATAGTTTGTAATCTTAAATCAATTCAAATAAATCATTCTGAAATTTTCTTTTCTTGATTATAATTTCTTTGAATTTTGATAAACCTGTTACTGACTTATAAATCACTAATAAGTGTTATGTATATCTATATTTGAATAACACTTGGTACATGACTGTACCTAGATTATGTGTAATGTTTTCTCATGACAGTAAATTGTATTTATTATCTCTACAGAAGATATTAAATAACTAAATTTGCACATGGGTATAGATTCTATTTTAAAATATTACAGTGCCTGTAGATTGCATAGGATCTATAAATAGATGTTGTAAAATTTATAATATTCAACATGTTTTCGAGTTTGGAGTTATTTACGATTGGCCAGTTAAAGTTAGGTGGTTGAGTACAGTTAATGATAATCAACAATGTATATTCTAACTAGCTATTACATAGTTGAATGTACACATTTTCATTAGAAATAATATCGACGTTTTAATACTTTTAGATGGAAAATTACTTCCTCGCCCCATGTATGCTTAGTACAACAACCCCAAAAGAGATTATCTCCCCAGGGCCACATCCAGATATGGAAAGCTCGTCAGTCCTCTGCTATGTCTTCACTGAAAACTTCCTGCCATCCCCCATCTTTCATCGTCTTCTTGCTGCCTGTATGAATCAATGGGCCATTGCCAAGAAAAAGAACTCAGAAGACCTAATATTTTGCGGCAGTTGTGTTTTCGACCTGGACCCTCATCATAGATTGACTGTGTTCTTCATTGATTACATCATATTCGCACGAGTCACAAGAATGAGCACCACGGAAAAGACCCCATCTTCCAAACTGTGTATTGAAGTCCGAGAGTTCATCACCATGACTCTCTTCAATATCATTGGATACCTAGGGCAAAATCTGCGAGTTGATCTGTCAATACGTTGTCCAAAATCTGATGGATACAGTGAAGACTGCCTGATCCCTGTTGCTAACCTCAAAGGAAATGTAGATTATCCCTGCCATCTCCATGATGAGAGTCATATGATTGTGTGCCATGAGGTGCTAAAGTTCTGGTTTCAGGAAGAGGTAAGAATCTGATTGTTATTGCAGGCTGAAAATCATGTATTTGAAGTTGTGGCTGATTTTGCACTGATGTAATTAAATCCTTTATATTAAATCTTTCAGAAGACTTTGGTTATGCTTTATAGATGAGAATGTTTCTTAATGCCTATAATTTTTTAATATCCATATAAAGCATGTAAATCTTCACTCAGATCATTAGACAAATATTGTACTTAACTCCAGCATCAGCATTTTTATTGGTGTAGGCGTTGTTGTAAGATATTATACTAATCCCTGTATCGAATTATGTTGAGGTTAATATGCTTAACATCAATCTCTTTGTAGTGATCGGTTTCAAAATGAGTTCTCCATATTGTACGAGAACAAACTCTCGGCTGCTTGCACTTCAGATAAAAGAGCCAATGTTTCATTTTAGGGGTCATTTAGTCAAAGGTCAACTGTGAAGTGACACTAATAATACTAATGATACTACTACTACTACTAATAATAATAATAATGCTTTATTTATAGAGGGTGACTCATTAGTCAAGGACTCTTTTCCCTTGGGGCCCTTTTAAGGAGAGTATAACAATGCACATTATATGAAGATAGTAATAATAACTGTTTATTTTAATATGTTTAACATTAAAATTCTAAATTCCATTATCTGTTAGAAACGCATACATGCTCATGATATCTCTTCTTAAATACTGTAATATTTTCAGCAGAATTTACATGTAGTGGAAGCTTGTTCCACAGAACTGTACCAGAGTATTGGAAGCTCTTTTTAAATTGCTCTGTTCTTGACTTTTTTGTTAGAAGGTTTCCATGTGATATTGGTCTCAACTGTTATTGTGTTGAAAAAGGCCTGAATAAGTCCTGAAGATACTCTAGTGCAGTTCTATGTAGACAGTTATATAAAAGAACTGCATTGTGAAAATCTATCCTGTCATGTATTGTGAACCATTTGAGTTCTGTAAACAGATGATCAATAGATGCATCTAAAATTACGTGTTCTGCTCGGTTTTGAAGTTAATAAATCCTGTCAAGTTCAGATTTAACATAGTTTCCCCATACATTTGAACAATGATCCATTGTTGAAAGAAAATATGACTAGTATAGAATGTGAGTTCCAAAGGTTAATATTTCTTGATTCTGCTGAGTAGGGCAATTTTGGATGCCAGTGCTTTACAAAGCTTATCGTAATGATCATCCCATAATAGATTATTATCTGCAGACACACCTACAAGGTTTTCATGTTTGACATTTTTCTAACCGATGATTATTTATTACAAGAGATAATTCTGGGCTCCCTGACTTATTTAGCTTCTGTGATGTCCCCAAAATCATACATTTTGTTTTACCTTCATTAATTATCATCCTATTGTGTTGTGCCTAGTTATGGATTCTAATAAGGTCTGAGTTTAATCTCATTTTGATAACTTCATTGTCAGAACTAGATGTATACAAGGTTGCATCGTCTGCAAACAAATCTGTATATTTGGATTCATTATTTTATGGTAGATCATTGATATAGATACAGAAGAGGAGAGGGCCTAAAACGGAGCCTTGAGGGACCCCTGAATGAATAGTGCGAGTTTGAGAGATAATATTGCCAATGCTTACTTGATGAGACCTTTGGTTTAGGTATGATCTAAACCACTTTAAAGAAGGATTGTCGAACCTGTAACAGTTCAATATAAACATCACACGAGCTAACAATCAACATTTCATAGCATATTCTGTTTTTGAAATGGTGGCATGTGAATAATAGGTTTATGAATGTTCACGTATCTCCCTAAATTTTGCTTCCAATCTCTTTCTTCAACGATGTGCCTTGGCTTTAGGCAAGAAAAGTTCATGTTGCTTTCAGGTATAAACAAACTTTTTTCTACCCACAGATCCAAGGAATAAGTATTCAGTCCTTTCGTTTAATTTTCTTTATGTTTAAATTGGTTTTTGGACACCATTTCTTGTACAATTATGAAACAACATATTCACACCCACCATAAGGAATATGAAGCAGCAATTGCGAAAATTATGTGACTATTACCTACTTTTCCTGTATCACTGAGTGGACGTTGACAACAATCACTTTGAGACTTGTGTCCATGTGTGTCTGTAGTTCCATCTGTCCATCCACACCTAGATAAACCTCAGTATGAAAGCTTTTACTTATCATTTTATTACACTTTCTGTACTTTTCTCTGTTTAAAGGCCAGTGTTGCAAACCGCAGTGTGTGGAGCTCATTGCAATGTATCCATTATTAATTGCCCAATTTGTTTTTCAACACCATAGTCCCAGGCAGTATTCCCACTCATCAGTGGAAATCTTACTTTATTTTGTCAGACTTCTCAGGCTTATAATGGGTCATGTGTTCTATTGACTTATTGTTTCCTGATTAGCTTGTTGGTCAATAGCAAAGATAAAGTCATATGAATGGATTTTCTGCAGCTGTTGTATGTTCACAATTGTCCAGTAAAATAATCTCTCTATTCACATCAGGAACTAATACCATTTTGCATGTATCACTTATAGGATAGTAGACATGACCCCAAACTCAACATTTTGCATGGATGATTCGACACCTTTATTTAATCTTCAACTTGAATACTTTATTCAGGCCCCCACATTTGATCTGGGGCTGGTATACTCTCCTTTATGCCTGATGTAGAAACTATGGCTTCAGTGTCAGAGCTAAATGAAATTCCAAAATCAAAGTAAAAGTTGTATTGTCCATTTGGTAAAATCGAAGATTTCAGGTACTAAATTGAGGTGATCCAATTAATTTAAATTTCTGCAACAGCATAAATACGACAGAACAGGAAGGTTAGCTTAAGGCAGATCAAAAGAGCTGAAAACTTTTATCAGGAGTGTTGAGTTTTGATCAGAAGGAGTATTACTTATCCGATTTTTGCACGAAAATGGAGAATTATTACAGATATTGAACAAATTTTCTTTTCCTATATTTTTAATATGCACTTCATCTCATTGGTCCATTTGACATTAATGTTTTGCCTTTCATTTTGCCTTTAAATATAATGCATTTATACTTAGCCATTCTTAGTAGATAATTGTCCAGATAATATTAAGAAAGCAGCTTTCATAAACTGAATTTACATTAGAGGGAAAATGCACATTGTGTCCATTTACGCTTGATTTCAAACATGGAATACACTGTTGCTAGTCATTATTAAATTTTGTGTGATATGTTAGTTTAGATGTTCAAATTTTAGCGTTTGGAGATAATGCATGCTTACATATCTCGACCAATTTTAAATACCGAATCCAAACCAACCTGTTTTATACCTCTTAGGCTCAGTAGAAATGATTAATATAATCATCATCAATTAATATCTTTAATCAGATCTGAATTACTTTGGTCATACATATAATATGTTAAAAAGAGTTTAAACACACCAAGTCATCAACTATGATAAAAGAATCCAAGTAATGTTGTTTTATGCAGCTTGAGCTCTTTTGCAATCAGACCATAATCTCTTAACGTGATCCTTTCTGAATTAATACTAAACTCACAACGTGTAATCTAATGATTCATTTTAGTTGTTTTCTATCAAATTGGCAGTTAAAGTATCATGCTCACCCTTTGTAAGCCTTCTCAGAGTCAAGTTATCAAATGAAGTCTTTGCGTTAAATATACTACAAGATATGACCCCCACCATAAAATCACGAACACAACATGAGGCATCTGATCCTTTTATGAGCCCAAGATGCCAAACTAGTGCTTACATAGTGAGTTATTAAACATTAGGCAGTATTCTTGTTCAAAACCATTTATTGAGAAAAAATTACTATTTTATGTTTTGCTTCATCTTGTGCTTCATTATGTCATAATCTTTCAACACCCAATGTCTAGCAGAAACAAATAATCGAGAGGTACCAAACAATTGTCAGTTGGCTTATTTCAGTACATTCAAGATGAGTCTATGCCAGCATTTTATTGGAAATCACAATCACAGTTTGGGAATAATTTGTACAAACCTTCAATTGGAGTGGTTTCCAATATGATGCTGTGTATGAGATTTTATCCATATTTGAAATAATTGCATTCTGAGAAATTGATGGGGTATATAATAATCTTCCATGGATTCTTGCACAGTGGCAACTCATTTAGGGACTAACATCTCAGTGCAGGCTGTGACCTGATACATAGCAAGACCAGACGACACTATTGCTTATCATGTCATTCAACATAGATGTGAGCTATCATCGTTTTTGGTGCAGTTTTAAATAATGTGGCGTAGTGCTGTCAAACCTATAACATTTATGGCTGATTTTATTTTTGTATGTCATATCATAGGTTAAGTATAATGATCTTTTAATTTTCAGGAGTGCAAAACCGGAGACGGAGGAGATCCTGGTAAGCATCAGAATGTGTATGATGTTTCAGTTTCTTTACTAGTGTCCTTCCATTTGTATTGCCACATTGATCTTATCTCTTTTAGAACTACTTTTCTCATTTAGGAAATATAACTGTCATTATGGATGCTGTTCAAACCCGAAATGCCATATTTTGACTATTTTATGTGAATTTTTCTTCTATACCATCCCACTCTCCCTTCCGTCCTCTCTTTCCCTCTACATCATGATTTGCAGATCTTAAAATGTGTCAACTGTACATCCTTTAGTGTACACATATGCAATCAATGAAGTGCCATCACGAAATGCCTAAAAACTCAAAATGAAGACTTCAGGTATTAACTTTGATATAATTAATCTTCTACATGTTTCATGGAGACTAACAGTGACTGAATATACATGACCTGTTGCCATGTGCTACGAATACAGTATTGTATAAATGTAATACTCAATGACACATGGTAAACATGTTTATGACACAAAACCCATCAATAAATATAGTAATGCAATTTTCATTAAGTATAAATTGTATCGTGCATGGCTTCAGTGGCATAAATACGGGTTAGCAACAGCATAAATACGGGTTAGCTTAATGCAGATCAAGAGATCTGAAAACTTTTATCAGGAGTGTTGAGTTTTGATCAGAAGGAGTTTCACTTATCCGATTTTGCATGAAAATGGAGAAATATTACAGATATTTAACAAATATTCTTTTTCTATATTTTTGATATGCATTTCATCTCATTGGTCCATTTAACATTAATGTTTTGCCTTTCATTTTACCTTTAAATGTAATGCGTTTATACTTAACCATTCTTAGTAGATCATTGTCCAGATAATATTAAGAAAGCAGCTTTCATAAACTGAATTTACATGTGCCACAAATACAGTGTTGTATACATGTAATACTCTATGACAAAAGGTAAACATGTTTATGACACAAAACTCATCAATAAATATAGTAATGCAATTTTCTTTAAGTATAAATTGTATCATGCATGACAATCGTGTTATAAAACGATGGATAAATCGGTCATTGATTAGTGTTGATTGCAAATCGAAATTAAGAGACCATACAAATTTGGATGAAGTGTCTGCTGTCATATTAGGCTGCATTAGGATGTAGAAACTATGGCTTCAGTGTCAGAGCTAAATAAAATTCCAAACTCAAAGTAAAAATTGTATTGTCCATTAGGTAAAATCGAAGATTTCAGGTACTAAATTGAGGTGATCCAATTAATTTAAATTTCTGCAACAGCATAAATACGATAGAACAGGAAGGTTAGTTTAATGCAGATCAAGAGATCTGAAAACTTTTATCAGGAGTGTTGAGTTTTGATGAGAAGGAGTTTCACTTATCCGATTTTTGCATGAAAATGGAGAAATATTACAGATATTGAACAAATATTCTTTTTCTATATTTTTAATATGCATTTCATCTCATTGGTTCATTTGACATTAATGTTTTGCCTTTCATTTTGCCTTTAAATGTAATGCATTTATACTTAGCCGTTCTTAGTAGATCATTGCCCAGATAATATTAAGAAAGCAGCTTTCAATAACTAAATTTACATAATAGGGAAAACGCACATTTGTGTCCATTTACACTTGATTTCAGACATGGAATACACTATTGATTTGTGGTGATTGCAAACCGAAATTAAGAGACCATAAAAAGTTTGATTAAGTGTCTGCTGTCATATTAGGCTGCACACTTGCCAGGGTTATTCACATTTGAATCTAGAAATAAAGATAATAAAGAATGAAAATCCATGAAACAAAGAACCAGTCAGTCACATAGATGAAAAAATACAACAACATAAGAAACAATAACAACAGCAATAATAATAATAATAATAATAATAAATGATGTTGATATTTTGATAGGTGTGAGGGAAGAAATAATAGGCATCAGCTGCTTATGTTACCATTGGACAATTTCCTATGAACAGTGATGATATTGTGCTTGCTCATGAACTGTTATTTTTTCAAAATAAATTTGTGATGGATGGTATCAAATTTATATGTGAGATTTTTTGTATGTCTCATACATGACAAATTTTAAAGTGCTGCATTTGAAGTTATGCAGTCTGCCTGCATGTAGGCAATTGAATGAATTTTTCACAACAATTTAAGTGTGAACAATTTTGGACTAGATCATAAGTCTGCTTAATTTTATTTTGTACTTTTAAATATCTGACTTTGGGAAAAATTCTGAAACTAGTGTACTAATTCATAATTTGTTTTAAGAAAAATTCTGTTTTCGTTCAGTTATATGGAGTTTTTAAAATGTTTGAACAAAAGCAGAGCTAAATTTAGATTTGTAGTATAAAATTCAGAATTTGGGAAAGATGGGGTAAAACATAAATTAAACAATTATTTCCTGACAAGGCGAAATTTTTGAATATTTAAAACTTCAGCTAAGATTTAGAATTTGAGGTTCCTGTTTTATCTGCAAGAAAAATGATTACAACGTAGCTAAGTAACAATGGTATGCCACTTTTGGCAATAGCAAATAAAAGGTTACTAAAACATTAATATGAAATAGTATAACATTTGTACCATGACATAAGTCAATTTTTATTTTTCTTGAAAAGAAGTAGAGTTTTATTACTTTGCAACTTAAGTAATTATCATAACATAATTATAAATCACTGCAGGTAATGCCTAGTTCCATTTGATATTAATGAGATTGTATTGCTAGAAATTTGTCGATTTTATTTCCTTCTGTAAACAATTAAAAAAATTCATTACATAGTGTAACGAGTCAATGCTCTTAAAATAAGTAACAGAAGAGAGTAAAGACAACAAGCTTTGTAAAATTTAACAAATACTTTATTTCTCTAGAATACAAAGTGAAAAATGAGAAAAAAAAGAACATACGGTATTGAGAATCAAATCCAAAAAAATCCAAGAATTAATGACACAAGTCCTAGTAATAAGAAAGTCCTGAATAAAATTCAGTTCAAGTCCCAAAGAGATCCAAAACTGAAGGCACTGATGTGTCACAGAAATATTATTCCAGGTTTGAATTCAGTATAAATTCCAATGAATGTGTTTATCCAAGAATTTTGTCAAAGCATTTTTGTATTTCCAGAGAAAATAATCATTCAATAATTTGAAGAAAATAAAATTCAGCCCAAACTGGTCACAACATAATACAGCTTAAAGTGCTAGATGTTAAAGCATGACTGGTAAAATCCTCGCAGTCACAAGATCATATAGTTCTCTGTTTGACCTCATGTCTCAAATTAGCATTTTGTAAAAACAACCATTACACAATGGAAAATAGCCTTCTAGAATGATTTAATGAGCCTTGTTTATTTACAACACAATAACCTATAAAATTCACTTGGAAATCTCCAAAACCCTGACCCTGATCAACATATTTACTCCTTCTTGTTTACCTGAATAATAATTCTGTTCATAAGCTCATACACATAGAGAATAATGAAGCTATTATTAATTGTTGTACATAAATGAAATGAAAAGAAAATAAAAAAGTAAATCAGGTCAAGTAGAAATGAATTCAGTTTTGGACAAGGTCAAGTCCAGCAAACAATGTTACATTACAATAACATGTAATGAAATAAAAAATTTAAAACTAACAGACAAACAATTAAATTAAATATGCATAACAATATTCATTACTTAGTAATTTGTAAATCATAATCTAGTAATATCAATCCCATTCATTAATTTCCAGTCAGATCTAGTAACTCTGTGCTGAATATTATTACAGATAGTAAATTATATTTCTTTGTGGGACCCAAGTAATTACATTCACTAATATACAATCATAAAGTAACAGTCTATTCTTGGTTTTTCATAACTCCATGAAATGTGTCAGTTATACACAAACAAGTTCAAGATTTTGTTTAATTTATCACTTTTCATTCTATCATAAGAAAAAGTTTCTTTTTAGGAAACTCAAAATTTTACGGGTTTTCATGGTACTTAATTACTTAATTATCATTGTAAATGAGATTTCATGATACTTATCATAGTATCTCGAATTTTGTGGTATTTTATTATCATAGTAAATGGGATTTCATGTTATTTATTTATCATAGTAAATGGGATTTCATGTTATTTAATTATCATAGTAAATGGGATTTTATGTTATTTAATTATCATAGTAAATGGGATTTCATGTTATTTAATTATCATAGTAAATGGGATTTCATGCTATTTAATTATCATAGTAAATAGGATTTTATGTTATTTAATAATCATAGTAAATGGGATTTCATGTTAAAGACCTTAAAGACCTAATAATGTATCCTTGCCTTAAATATTTACAGCATATTTTCTATTTCTACTTTCGTGGTGTTTGTTTTTAATTTTGTAATCATATCATTATATATGTTTTTTAAGTGTTGTCAAATGTTGTAAAGCGCTTAGAGCTTCTAAAGATTAGGCGCAATACAAAGTCCTCATTATTATGATTATTATTTAATTATCATAGTAAATGGGATTTCATGTTATTTAATTATCATAGTAAATGGGATTTCATGTTATTTAATTATCATAGTAAATATGATTCTATGTTATTTAATAATCATAGTAAATGGGATTTCATGTTATTTAATTATCATAGTAAATGGGATTTCAAGTTATTTAATTATCATAGTAAATGGGATTTCATACTACTTAATAATCATAATAAATGAATGTATCAAGATAACTATGAACAACTTACCAAATATTTATTTCAACAAACTGAAGTTTCGTTTATATTTCTTGAATAGGAAATTCAGGAAAGTATGGACACGTGATGATAAGCTATGACTGGGGCCAAAAGGAAAAAGCATTATGGATAAAGGACCAGCTTGAGAATAATGGATACCCTGTTTGGATGGATGTTGAAGACATGGGTCCACAACTATCCCACAGTATGGCTAAAGCTGTGGAAATGGCACATGTTGTTCTTGTTTGCATGTCTGACAGGTACAAGGAGAGTAAAAACTGCAGGAAAGGTAATCTTCTACAGTCACTTTTCCTGGTCATTACATTTATTTTGTTTTAAACAAAAATTATTTCCATAAAAACTGTACATTATTGCTGTTTGTCACCTTTTCAAAATACATGTCTACTGAAGGATTAAGACAAGATAGAGCACACAAATCCTCAGTAGTTTTAAATAATCACCTCACAAATACATCAATATTTTTCAAGATGACCAACTGTTTAGTTGGTTAATTAGAGGTATATTGTATGCTAATTTAGGAACTGTATTTAAAACTTTTCTTCATGGAAATGAATATACTATTTAAACATTTAGATATTTAGATATGTCATTGGTAGATGAGAATTTGGATTGAAGGATGGATTTTTTAATGCATAAGTAAATGTATGTATATTTGCATGCACGTATGTACACACATATAGATACATAAATGCATGTATGCATGGGTGAAATGCAAAAAATGCATGTATATATGCATATATCATAAGTATCATATATATATATATATATATATATATATATATGTTTATATATGTTTATATATATCTTTGCAATTGTGTATGTATGTATATATGCATATATGTATATTTGTATCTATGTATAAAAATATCTTCTTGTATATAATACCTTTAGTTAATATTATATTTAACACACTAAGAGAGCAGTGAGTATTATATAATTACTTGCAATAAGATAGCATTAGAAAATCATCATAGTATTTGACCCTAAATATATCTCTCTCTCTCTCTCTCTCTCTCTCTATATATATATATTTATTGAAAAGTGTCGTACTTGAACAGTCACAAAATATATCCAAATACTATATTCTTTTTCTGCTCCAACCAAAATCACATATTTGAAGCAAGTTACATAAGAAATGATTTTCATTGTACAGAGGCTACCTATGCAGATGAGAAAAACAAGACTGTGATTCCACTGAAAATGGAACAAGACTTCACACATGATGGTTGGCTTGGTATTCTCACTGCTGACAAAAAATATTATGACTTCAGTGGAAAATATCCCTTTACCAATAAGATGAGAGAACTTTTAAGACATCTTTCCAAATGTTACAGCAGGAAATTTGAAGAGCCTAGAATTGTACCGTTTGTCAGCAGAGATGTAAGTGGTAATAATATTAATGGTGTTAGATCCATAAAAAAACATCTAATCTTAAAGTAAAAAGAAACGAATATTTCTTACCTTACTATACAGACTGCAAAGGATTGTACTTTAATTTACTTGCACAGACAATAATGCAAAGCAGCACTCAAATTATATACTGGTGCGTTTTAGCACTTTGAAACATGGGTCCTCAGTTTCATTATTTAGTTAATTTATCTTGGCACTGATAATGAATTATTTGAATTTATTATTAGATTTTAATTTTAACAGAACATAGATTCTTTTGACTTAAAAAAAGACTTAGGGAAAACACAAGCAATTATGTTTACAATCATCTGTGCATATATTGGCTGCTTAATCTTTCCAGGCAACATAAAACTAAGAAAATTCTCTTAGATTAAATGTGATAATTTAAAATCTGAGTACAAAAAAACCAATGCTACAAATTTGTTTATTGGTGAAATAAAGCAGTGTGTATGATGCTTTGATGTCTGTCGATCTGTTATTAAATAAATGTCCAAATGTCCAAATAATAATTCACATTGTCTTCCATCAACTGCTAACAATCATTGTGGATTGCTTGCACTTGAGGTAAGGAAGTAACTTATAAATTTGGGCCCAAAAGCTCAAAGTTAAAGGTCACTGTAATTGTAAGATGAAATTGGTTTAATCTACTAACTCGAGATCTTCTTGAGCTCTGTGGACAGCTTGCACCTGGCGTGTGAAAGAACTTCATTTGTGTTGAAGTCACCGTAATGTAATAAAAATGGTTTTTGCACAATAACCAGCTCTATATTACATATAAAGAACATACAGACCTTTTAACTAATGACGCTCAATGAAAGTGTGGCATAATTTAATGACATATTCAATTTTGGTCT
The DNA here is from genome assembly GCA_016617855.1 of Megalonaias nervosa. Lineage (NCBI taxonomy): Eukaryota > Metazoa > Mollusca > Bivalvia > Unionida > Unionidae > Megalonaias > Megalonaias nervosa. The sequence goes on from JAECUM010095432.1 coordinate 139,394, forward strand.
GAAGGAGAGCCTACATAAGCTTTATATCCATTTTTTTTAATTTTAGAGTTAAGGTTGGTAGCACCCACATATTTGAAGGGTATCCTGAGGAGATGGGGATATCTCAGGGATGAATATGTCAGTCACCTTTTAAACATAAAAATCAACAAGAGTGAAATGCCCTAATCCAGCAGATGACTGTTCATTATCTTTCAACGACTTCTTTGTCTGTTATAGATCAAAGAGTATGCACAGTCTAATACATATTTGATACTAGAGAGACCAATGGCAAAAATTATGAACTGATGAGCAAATAGGAAAATCTTGATCTAATTTACAGGTCATTGGTAAGATCTAAACTTGTTTATGGCTCGACTGTGTATGGATCAGCTTTGTTTATTATTCCCACAGATGCTTGATCTGATACACAAGCACTGAAACGACTTTGTCTGTGTGCATTTAGAGCATCAGCTTCAGAAAGCCATTATGCTGAGGCAAATTAAACTCCACTTTATTTCAGAGAAGTGAAATTGCGAGTTCAGTAAAATACCAAACTGTCTTCTAATCCAAATAATCCCGCTTATGACACTAAATTTGGATGCCATTACCAAACCTTGTAAAATCAGCAACCAAATTGCATCCCACTTTTTTGCAAAGGAATTCACCCGCATGGAATTATTGCAAAATTCTTTATTCCCAAGTCCTCACCATGGTTATCAAAAACATGACAAATTATATTGGAACATTGTGAATTCAAAATGATTTTAACAAATCCTCTTGTTTTTCATTAAGTTTAGTAAAATCAGATCCTTCTATCATGGTCAATGTCCAGACATGAACAGTTGGAAAGCTGGAGACAAAGTTAGGTTAGAGATGCTGTTGCAAGATTTTGTGGGCATATAGAGCACTCCTACAGTCAGCGATTTGTGAACAGAAGACCATGTTCATTATACTTGTGAATATGTGTGGAACACGAATGCCACAAATGAGTTTTAGAATATCAGACCATCACCGGAGATGATGGGTCTCAATGGTCTCAATCAGACATGAGCTGATGGGTCTCAATGGTTAGAATTCCAAACTTGAGATCGGAAGGGTAAAGGTTCAAATCCTACTATTGGATCAGTTTAGGGCAGCTGAAATAGTGCTTGCCTGAGCAAGAAACTTTAATGCAATTGCCTCTGCACTAAATTGCCTGTATACTGCTGTCCTGTTGGTAGCCTTTGTATTGTTCATGCCATCACCACACACAGATATTAAATAAAAATATACCAAGTTTCCATCTTTAAATTCAACAGCATGGTGGAATACAATCTTGAGGAACTGACCATTTAAGTTTGTTTTGTAGGAAGGCTGAATTTTCTTTGAAAACCAGGTTTATTTTTCTTAACTCAATAGAATTTATTGATTTGTCAACAAATCAGAGCAGGAATTATTTGTCAACATATTTGGTTGCAAGCGATGACTTAAAATATAATATCTCAGGCTCCACCAATTGATTTGGAGTGTGAGAGACTGAGTTAGGGTTAGGTGTGGGTTAGGTTAGGGTTAGTGTTAGGGTTATGTGTAGAGTTAGGGTTAGGGTTATGTGTAGGGTTTAAAAGTGATGTAATTGTTATTAGTGTACATCTCTGCGCTCATTACAGACTGGATACTACTGTTTTTCCGATGTTGGGCAGTGTTTAATGAATGTCATGCACTTCAGAATTACTACTGTCAATTTGGTTAGCAGTGTGTTTAAAGAATGTAACATTCCTCTTTGCTCTCTTCCTGTTGTACTTCACAATGTTAAACTCTGTCAACCAGAAGTACTGATCTTTAGTTTCGCTATGCTATGTTCACTTCACATATTGCTTATCCTTCCATGAATCATTGTCAGACTTCAACATTATACAACCTCACATCCATATTATTTGGACTACTGAGATAATATGCTTGGCATTTAATATATAGAGTAAAAACCAACTCAAAACAATATTCCTGCTGATCATGAACTAGCCAACTTAGTTTAACACAGATGGCTTATGAGTAGCAATATGGGTCACTTGCTGGGCAAAGGAGGCTGCTGGGGACAAGAGTTCAACATAGAGGTCAGTCAGTTGGAGACAAAGAGTATTTAGCATGGAGGCTGCCGCTGGAGTCAAGGGAAATTTAACAGGGGGGGGCATTTAGGGGACAAGGTAAATTTAACATGGAGGGGCATTTGTGGATACAGGGAATTTAACATGGAAGGGACAGTTGGGGACAATGGGAAGTCCTATGATAAATTTCTCCATAGAGTTAACATGTGGGGGACACTTGAGGATCAAAGGGAAATAGGTAAGGGTTTTAAGTTTAAGTTTGAAAACACAGACATGCACAAACACTTATACAACAAAATGACCAAAAAAATTTAGACAGAGTGAAAGAGTACTTTTTCGAGGCATGGAGTGGCCATGAAAAGGGCCATTGGGGTTTCTTCTACTTCCTCTAGCTCTTCCAACATCTCCTCAGTTTGTCTAGGAACTTTACCTTCTTTTCTCATTCTCCAGGATCCATTTGGGATCTCCCATCTTCTGAAACATTTCCTGGACCTTGATCCAGTTCTCATTCAAGTGTTCCAATTTGTTTTGTTTCCACTCAGTCTCCTTTTCCTTTCTTTTTTTATCCCATATTGTCTTCATCTTCTCCTTGTCCTCTTTCATCATTTCTTTGACAAGCCTTTTTTCTTTTTGGAGGGCACCTGCTACCCTTCTCACTCAGAATAGATTCAGTTTAGGCTATAGTACTTTCCAGTATGTGCTGCTGTCTCCCCCGGTAGAACTCTTCAGTGCGCCTTTCGCAAGGGGTCAGGGGACAGTTTTTATGCAGAAATTTAATGCCGCATTCACCAGCTAAGTATAAAAAATGAAAAAAAATAAATAAACAAGTGAGGTCACAAAGGTCCATATTTTTGGATAGCTAATGGTAAAACAAAGCATAAAAATATTATCAACTTGACCAGAGTTGTCAATGGCAGTTCATAACAGAAAAGTTTATGCACGCCAACCCCAAATTTATACCTGCATTTTTCACGTACGAAGGTCATATATTATTCTGACACTACGTAATGCTCACATTCACAGTGCAAACACAAGCCCTTTTCCAAGATGATAATTCTGCAAAACAGTGTGTACTAAACAAGCTGATGCAATTGAAAATAGTTGTCATCCAAGTCGTTTTTGAGTTATTCTACTTGCCCCAAACCCATGTGTTTACCACTATGGGAGGCTAGCTCTTCTTCCTAACCAACTATTGTTATTTCACTATCTACATACTGCAGAGTAACTATGGAAGGTGTACATGCCTGACATCAATTTCAAGAACAACACAAGCTTGAAACGCCTAGTTCACAAATATATCTATATCTTTAATTAGTGAACAGTAATAGCTGAAAAGGTCACACCATAGCCTGAATTTAAGAAATTTGACGGGCCAATTTACAAAACTATCCCTGCCACCCAAATGCTTTAACAGCACCTTCCTCTTCTGCGGACTACACATTCATTAGCTGTCAAAGAATCCCTCTTGCAAAATCCAGCAAGCATTGATGCATTTGCAAAGGAATACATTTTTTCTATCCTTTTCTATGTGGTTTTCAGGATAAATTAATGGGGTGACAATCAATATTCTGACCTATTTTTCATAAATAATCAATGAATCTACTTTTCTTAGTAACTCCAATCATTCTTTCATTGCCAAAGGTATTTGCTGCCATAAGAGCATGAAAATAGATTTTCCATGATTCAGGCAGTAGTTTTAAGAATCTGTTTTGGCATTCTTATTTATGAATTTACGAAATGTACAGGATATACAGATTTATATTTGTTAAGCCATTTTGCAAAACAAAATGATATATATATGTGTGTGTGTGTGTGTGTGTGTGTGTGTGTGTGTGTGTGTGTGTGTGTTTTGATAGTGGGAAAAATTGATTGCATATATATATATATATATATATATATACAGATATATATACAGATAGATATGTGTCTGTCTATGCCTATATATTTTGCAAGAGTGGTAAAAATTTATTGCACACACACACACCCAAACACACACATACACATAGAGTAGATAGATAGATTGATAGATATGTGTTTGTTTTTGTATATGTGTATGAAATAGTTACCGGACTGCACAACTGCAATCTGCAGAATTTACATTTCAGACAGTATGACCCAAACATAATTAGAGTTCTCCTTCTTATTACAATCTGGAAGGGAGGGTGCTACTTTACATCTCACATAATAATGTAAACATTCATCAGAAACATTGTTAAGTTCAACACTAGAATTGTCGGTGTTCATAAAACGCATCACTCTTCCACTGTCGCTTTAGTTTCATTGTGTAAAGTAAATAATTGTTAACGTCATTGTCTGTAACCTTTGGAATGTTAGACAGAAATTTTGATCAATTATTCAGTGATGATCAAGGTATTCTGTGGAAATAAAACAGTTTAGTGCAGCACCGCTTATCCATATGGATAAATAATTGATTGGGTTGCTAGTACTCGAGTAGCTGCCCAATGTCTACCTTCTTCATAGTCACTTGGCGGATTAACAATGAATGGTACTATTGGCAAATACGCCGTTTTATATCCTTGATGCATGTAAAGCAGCGTATTTGCCAGTAGTACCATTATTTTTGGGGAAATAAGACAAAGATAAACATACCAATCACACTATATCACCTGCAAACCCTTAACATCCAGATGAGATGGAGTTGTGTGGACCTGAAATAAACTCTCTCCACTTTTAACACACAAACACATTATTATATACAAAAAAACTATTACAAACACATTTTACTCTATAACAACAAGTATTCGAAAAGGGAAAACTTTTTTAAAGACAAAAGAGAAACACTTTCATACACCAAACATACCAGTAAAACCCTACTGCAGAATATAGAGGAGTAAGCTTTTATAAACACATCAATAAACCCCCACATACAAACAAACATTTTTAGTAGGGTAAGGCTATTTTTGTTAGGAGAAAAAGACAAACACATACAAACAACCCAAAAATGCTAATCACACTCTATCACAGTCAAAGTTAGTAAGTACTTACAGACATACCACTAAAACCCCACATACAAATGCACAATTCTGAATAGGTTGAGGGGATTTTGTTGGGAAGAAAGACAAACACATGCAAGCACCAAAACACTAAGACACAAGGAAATTAGCACTTTTTGGCAAATTGATCAGTATCTCTTTTCTAGAAATCTCTTTGGTGCTTCAAACTAATTGTGGAGAAGGGAATATTTTTTACATGACAAAACACATATAAAGACCAAACACCAAACATACCAACCACACACTCTGACACAAATAAGGATAGGATGAGTTTCTTTACGCATCTCTAAACCCTTACATCTGACACACACTTGAGTGGGGAAACGATTTTGTCTTGTTTTGGAAGTAAGAGAAAGAAAACACACCCATCATAATCTAACAAACAAAACTGTTTTGGCAATTGATCAGTCTCTTTTCTAGAGACCTGGCAAGCCCTAAAAAAGGCTTTTTGCTTTGGCAATTCCTTCCTGAATGTTTGAATGGTTACAACCCAGTTCGCTGCAAGCTTCACTACAAGATTTGGCCTGCTTCTGCTGAAGGAGAAATAGAACTCCTGTGTGTCGACTCTACAGTCTACAAATTCATTCTCTTGCTGCTGTTGCTACTGCTGTCTTGGCTGTTTCTATTGCCTATACTTCTATGTCCACTCTTCTTGTTATTTGTTGATTTCTTCTCTAAAGAACTTTTTGTGAGATTTTGCATCACTTTTGACATGCTCATGTTTTCTATTTCTGGAGGCTTTGGAATTGAGTTTTGCCTGATACGGTGCAAATGCACTTAAGATTCTCTGACCTTGGCTGACTTTGAAGGTATTATTATCTGTTGACGAGTTGATGATGGGTGGGCAGACTAGCTGGACTTTAAATTATAGTGGCTTGCGCACATATTGTGCATGTGTCACTATTTAATGCCTGAAATTGGCAGGCTGTTAAATATTCCTGGGAGAGGGAATCAGAGCCACCTTACCCAGGCTTTAATGCACTCAATGAGTGCTACAAAATGAGACATCAGGCAGAGAAATAGTAAATGGTGCATTCCACGTTGCCTGTATGAATGGCTTTATGAGTGGGAATTGACCCATCACGCACTCATGTTTCAGTCACTTATATCAATCAGTGTTCTGAAAGGGATTCAAGGCACATACTCAGATTTGGTTAGCATATTTTTATGCATGCACTGCACGCTGTTAAATGTATGTCTGGCAGAAGCATATTGGAAACGGGGCAGCAGGGCATCGCAAAACAACACCAGAAGAGTCCACAGTTCCAGGGTCATTGGCCGAATTTTGCCTTGCACGAATTTTGAATATACACTGAATTTAATGCCGAAAGAGGTTGAATTTAGTTGAATTTGGAAGTTTTCTGTGCTATTTTATTAAAGGAAAAAGGAGGTTACCTCTGATGGCAGGCATTAGTATGCAAATATTTGTATTGTCACATTGTGTGACAGGCCCTGATGGTCCTTGGCTTAGACCACCTTATATACTTTGATTTGAGGTCCTAGTAAACCTACTATTCTCTTAGGAGGGTCTAATGGTCTGGTGTTTGTTAAGCATGTTTGGGACCATATATGAGCGCAAAGTATTTTATTTGCCACCTTGTATGACAGGGCCTGATGGTCATTGGGATTTGATCACCTTATATGATATTATTTGGGGTCCTCCTGTAGTTCATATAGCTGGTTTACGTCACCACTTTTATGGCAGGCCCTGATGGTCCTATCTTTGGACCACCTTATAGTGTCTAGGTTTTCTCAGGACATACTTTATTTCTTGATGGAATGGCTGTCATCTTTGGTAATGAGGTTTTAAGGTGTTAATAAGGGTTAGTTTTGATAGAAGATGAGTGTTATAAGTGTAATAAAGATGTGAGGTAGTAGAAAGCAATGTTTTTTATTTTGAATAATAACAGAGGGAATGAGTGCCAGAGTATTGTTATTGCAGTTTTGGTGGTGTGATTTATCTATTTGGTTGTTTTTTCTTTATCTTGAGTTTAAACTTCACTGTTGTCTCCGCTGAGTATTCAGGTCTGCAGGGGCTTTTCAGAGACACATGTGCAGTAGTTTATTATTTTTAAACTTTGTGTTTTCTTTAAGGTTATATTTATATTTTTGTTTATAAGTCCCTAATTATTTTTATTTTGTTGTTTTTACTTTATCTTGTGTTGATTTTAAACTGCACGGTTGTCTACGTTGAGTACTCAGGTCTCTAGGGGCTTTTCAGAGACACACATGTAGTATTTTGATTATTATTTGTTGAGCTTTTGTTTTATTTAAGATTATATTTTATATTTTACTCCTAAGCCTGGATTCATTTAAGAAGTTAAGTATGTTTTTATATGTTAGCGTAGTGTTGGGGTTGTTTTTCCCTATTAGTTCTGGATGAGTTATTGGGGATCCAATTTCTTTTTGGGCTAGCTGCAGTTTGTTTCTAGCTTGTTGGTATGTAAGCAATTATTAAAGACATGTTGGAGAACCTCTATGATATGGCAGTGGTAGCAGTTTATGGTTGTGGGTTTAGGGCCCAAGTGCCTTCCAAAGCTGATTGTAAGTTTTGTTTTGCCTGTTAATATCCAGTTGATAATTATTTGGTCTGAGCTGTTTATATTTGGTGGTTTTGTGGACCTGTAAACTTCATTTAGGGTGGAATATAGTTTCCTACCTTTGGGTGTGGCATTCCATGATTCCTGCCATTTTGTGCTAATGTAGTTTTCAGCAATATTTAAGATTTCGTTAGTGCTATATTTGAGTGTCACAGGGTTTGGATCTCTTAATTTATTTTTAGTGACTTGATCTGCTTGTTCATTGCCGGGGATTCCTATATGAGACGGTACCCACATAAATTCTACTATTTGTTTTCCAGTGGATAATTCTTTTAGTAGGTGTAAAAACGTCAGCAAGGAAGTTTCCTCTTGTATTAGTGCTTTTATTTTTAATTGATGTAATTACACTGAGTCGCTTATGATTACTGATTTTGGGGTGTTATTATTTTTTATCCATTTTAGTGACTCGATGATAGCCCAGAATTCTGTTGTATATATGGAGCAGTCAGGTCCAGTAATCTGGTTCCCATTTGTATGTTGTACTCTGAGATAACTATTGCTGCTGCTGTTCTGGGTGGGTCAGGTGTTTTGGATCCATCAGTATATATTTTTGTGAAACTAGAATAGGTGTCCTATATATTGCTTGCAATGATGAATTTTAGTTTTAGCTCTTGTTCCAATTTATTTCCATAGTCGGTGGCTTTGGTAATCCTTGGTTTGTGGATAGTCCAAGGGGCTTGGTCCGGAGGCTTAGTGTATTCCTCTGCTGTTCCAAATTGATACATTTTTCCTTAGTTCGAGAATTTGTTTTCTATCTGGAGTGTTTGGAACGAGTTTACGACTAAATGTTATATTGCATTTACTAATAGCCTTCCTAGTGGGATGCAAGTTTGGATGGATGGCCATTCAAATTGAGTATTTGAGGAGCATCTCTTGCCTCCTCAATTTTAGTGGTAATTCACCAGTGATTATGCATAGTTCATCCAATGATGTTGAGGGTAGTGTGCTGGTTCATATCAGCAGTGCCTTTCTTTGGATGGCATCGAGTTTTTTCAGGTGAGTTGGTTTAGCTGAGTTATATACTTGACAACCATATTCCAGTTTCGATCTTATGAGTGCTCTATAGATAGTTTTCAGGGTTTCTTGGTTGGATCCCCAGGTGTTGCCTTTGAGGTTTCTTGGTTGGATCCCCAGGTGGTGCCTTTGAGGTTTCTTAGTAGATTAAGGTCTTTGGTGCAAGTTTTAGTTAAATGTTCAATGTGATTTTTCCACTCGAGGTGTTGGTCAAAGAGCACACCTAGGAACTAAACCACTGTAGCATATTTGATAATTGGTTTTGAATATATAGTTTGGGGTAACTAAATTGCTTATTTATTTTTTTGTGTATATATTATCGCTACTGTTTTTTCCTGCGATATCTTAACCCCCCCATTTATCTGCCCATCTCCCTATTTTGTCAAGGCTTTGCTGGATTTCTGAGATAACTTGGTTGCTAGCTGGGTTACCAGCTCTCCATATTCTGCTATCGTCAGCAAATTGAGAAATATTTACTTTTGCTGAGGTGAGGTTGCAATCCAGGTCATTAATTATCATATTGAAGAGTGTGGGGCTGAGTACACTCACTTGTGGGGTTCCATTTTCTAAGGGGTACTCATCGGATAGGGTTTTTCCCACTCTAATTATGAGTTTTCGTCTTGAGAGAAAGTTCTCAATCTAGTTGAACATGCTTCCAGTAATACCGAAACTGTTAAGTTTGGCAATTAATCCTTTGGCCCAGATGAGGTCAAAGGCTTTTTCAAGGTCGAGGAAGACAGCTATAGGATTCCTATCTGATTTCCTTTTTGAGTTCAATGCATGTATGAGTTTTGAGTCTCCGTAATTGGTCAGTTGTGGATCGCTTGTTGCAAAAGCCGCATTGGTTTTCCGATATAAGATTATTGCTTTCTAAGTGATGTTTTAATTGGTTGGCCAGGATGGTTTCCATAATTTTGCATATGTTGTTGGTGAGGGAGATGGGTCTGTATGAACTTATTTCATTGGGGACTAGATGTTACTCGCAGAGGGTCCCTATATAGAGGACGAGTGTCATACCCTAAAAGTATACATTTAGTTTTCAAACAATCAAGATGGAAGAGCCAACACAGTTCACCCTTCTAGTAAGAGCTTTGAGGGGCATCATACGAAAGTTTACTTCAGAGAAGATTATGGAATACTCCTCCTCTCGAGATAAAAGTAAAGATACTAGCTAGTTCTGTCAGAGACATAGGGGTCAAAGCAAAGGCAAGACAGGAGAAAAGAGAGACCAAAACCAAGATATCTGCTATGATTGTCATGAGAAAGGACACTGGTTTTCAAAGTTCCCTAAGAAAAAAGAGAACCAATAAAAGAAATAAGAGGAAGAAGTTGTAGAAGGATTGTAACCAAATGGATCTTAGTTTAAGTAAAAACAACGAACACAATCTATGTGAATGGATGAGATTTTATTACATAAAAATAAAAATATGCAACAAGAAAAGATGCAAGCCATAATAATGATTTACCTTGCACACTGACAATTCATTAGATATAAGATACTTAACCATGTGAGAAAATAAATACAGCCAATAACATGATAATGTAACTACCATATTGAAAATGTCAAAAAGTAGGATTTATGTACGACATAATAATGATGAATGTGGTTCATACCACTGCATGCTTTAAACATGAGCATGGCCCCTAGAACAGAATGTTTTCAAATTCAGTATGGTCCCAAGAACAGAATGCTTTCAAATTCAGTATGGTCCCTAGAACAGAATACTTTTAAATTCAGTATGGTCCCTAGAACAGAATACTTTCAAATTCAGTATGGTTCATACATCCATTTAATTTAAAGATAGTAGTATGGTTCATACAACCATGTGTTCGAAAGATAAGTTCATACAACCATGCAGATGTTATAATCTCAGAATACTGTTCACTCCCTTTTTGCACAGTTAGGAATCTATATCCTTCAACAAATTTATGTTACAAATTATGCAGCACCTGCCAGTTAATTTGCCACATGGCCTGTCTTATAACCTTATAACCTTGTTATAACCTTTATGTTACAAATTATGCAGCACCTGCCAGTTAATTTGCCACATGGCCTGTCTTCTTGCTGCACATTCAGATCCGCTGCCATACTGCTGGTTACTCTATTTCACCAATAGCTACGTTGCTTCACTGCAGGTCACGGTACCACATGAGTCATACGCTGATAAGCTGCCAGCCCTTCCAGCCTTTGTAGCCCTTTCAGCCCATTCAGCTATGAATAGAACAAGCTAACCATCGTAATATATTAAATAAACTTTAACGATAGTAAAATATAATCATCTCTTAAATCATGAACAACCAACATAATACACTAAACGTTGCAACAAACATCCATGAAATGCATACGATGTATTATCTACGTCAATATAAAAACCTTAGACGATGAGTAACATCAAACCAATAATTTTCTATACTCCACCAACGTGCACATTTTTAGAGTTTTAACTCCAAGAATGAAAGATATAAACAGTATATTGATATGAGGCATTGAAAATACATATACAATTACAAATATGACTTCTGTATAAGCTACTGATGACCCCTATGGCTGTAGTACATCGTGTACATAGACACTCCCTGACAAGATCCAGGCGATCACCGTGCCTGTACATTACAATATGCCTCCTATAAATGCACACAAATGTGCAAGAACCAGGGAAAAAGTATCCATGCACGTCATGACATATGGGGATCTCACTGTGAGCGACCTGCGACAAGATGCATGTATTACTCAGCAACCATTAGAAGAAAAGAAAAAAGAAAACTACCCTAGGTAGGTATGCATCTACAAAATTAATTGCACAAAATTGTTCTAAGACATAACCAAGTTATTTTCTTGCCTTATGCCGTGACAGAAGAGGAGATGTCTTCCGAATATAAAGAACCCATACCCATCAAGAAAGACAAGAAAATATGTCGAGAAGAAAGTGACAAAGAGGAAGAGTTCGTGCCCGTGAAGAAATTTAAAAGGAGAGATAGAGAGTGAAAGATGAATAAAATTGACCTTTTCTAGTGTGTTGTGAAATTTCATTGTGATTTTTGAAGGAAGAATATATACCCAAAGAAAACATAAAATGACCGTTGGTCTTGACTTTTATAGACTATGTATCTAGATGCACACACTCACACATGTACACCAATCAGTCACAATGGGAAATGGGATTTAAATTTTACTTGATTTAGCAATCTTTGAGTAGTATCTATTTTCTAGAGAGGTGAATGGCCCTGAAAAGGACAGCAGGGAGTTCTTTTAAATGCCTCAGGGACTGGACATGATGAGCTTTAACTTGCTAATACCCTTGAATAGCAAAACCCTACTTCTCCTGCTGCTGTGGAAGATTTGGTGGTGGCCACTGCTGCTGCTGACCTCTCAGCGATAGTCTTTTGTCCTTTGCACATTTTCTTCTCTTCTTCTCATTGTCTTCTTTCCTCTTCTTGCTGTTGCTGTTAAATGATAAAGGATTGCTCTGCTTCTTTCTGCTGTTATAAAAATTTATCTAATTCTCCTTCTGTCTTAAATCCTCTACCCAAGGTAAGGAGGGAAATAGCAGTGAAGGTACTGGTGCTGGTTCAAATTCTTGCTAAGAGGAAAGAAAATTGGCTAAATTCCAATAAAAATCATTCTCTTCTGGAAGTATGACCATGATTGTTTTAGTAGCTGCCATGACATCACTTGTTGTCTCCACTGCAGACGCACCCAAATACAACATCTTAGCTTCTGCCATGCTCAAACTATGCCGTATCGATTCACTGTGGACGAACACTAGTGCGACTATATATTGCTTGTGATGTCACACAGCGCTCTCCTCTAATTGGATTAGAGACTCTGTGCAGTGCCCAAATTTTTAACGCGATATTGGATTGGTTTTTACCTGTTAACAACCAGGATCAATATGCATAATTGTATGATGTTAACGATTGGAGAATCCAAATCGTATACCACGTTATCAAACATGGAGGCTTCCACATTCATATTGGGGATGGTGTTCTACCAAACCTATCTAATTATGTGAAATTATCTTGGGCTATCACTGAGATGATGGACACATCTCCATGCAGGAGAAGAATTTATGTGGAGAGATAAGGCAGTCTTAGATAATCAAGCTATAGAGCCCTGCTGTCAGATGAAGTTTGAGGAGGAAAAAAATATCGGTTAACTCACTTCAGTCAGCAAGCCACAACTGCCCCTTTCAGGGCCCCTCCCATGCCTTGAAAAGATACTCTTTCACTCTTGCCAAAATATGTTTGCCTTTATGTTGTATAAGTATTTGTGTATGTCTGTGTCTCCGAAATTAAACTTAAAACCCTAAACCATTCCCATTTGACCCTCAAGTGTCCCTAGCATGTTAACCCTATGGAGAAATTTATCATAGATTTGCCCTTGTTCCCAAGTGTTCCTTCCATGCAAAATTTCCCTTGTCCCCCAAATATCACCACCATGTTAAATTCCCCTAACCCCAGCAGCCTCCTCCATGTTAAATTTCCCCTGTCCCCAGCAGCCTCCTCAATGTTAAATTCCTCTTACCCCAGCAGCCTCCTCTATGTTAAATTTCCCGTCACCAGCAGCCTCCTCCATGTTAAATTTCCCTTGTCCCCAGCAGCTTCCTCCATGTTAAATTTCCCTTGTCCTCAGCAGCCTCCTCCATGTTAAATTTCCCTTGTCCCCAGCAGCCTCCTCTACGTTAAATTTCCCTTGTCCCCAGCTCTCCTCCATGTTACATTTCCTTACCCCCAGCAGCCGTTTTTGTCTCTCAAGTGTCCCATATCACTACTCTTTTGTATTCGCAATCAAGGAAACAAAGTGTAATAACTTCTATCTCTTCTACAACCATCATTTCGATTTTCATAACATCATATGTTGCTCTTCATGTACTTTACACATGTAAATTAGTCTAATGGGATCTTCAACAGCATTTCTCAGAAGACTCTTCAGCACAAAATCATCCTCGCTATTGTAAGTTCATTAAGTAATCTGAATAAGTGTTGTTTATCTTTGACAACCATTACTGTCTTATCCTTTATGAAACCCAACTGTACAAACAGCCCCATGGTTTTGGTTCTTCATGAGCATTAAGCAAAACTGTTTATACATGATGTAAGTTGCATTTATCATAGTGTCGAGAAATGTCTCTCTTTTTATATCTCATTGCTTTAAATTGTGGGTTTTTTTTATAAATGAATGAGTGCTGGTGAGTTTGTGAGTAAAAAAACCATGGTGTTTTTGTGAATGCACTCATGATCTTTCATTACTATCCATTTTCCTCTCACAGTATGACTCATTTCAGTATCTCTGAGAAATTGTTTAGTATCTGTTTCTTGTTTTATATCAAATACCTGAAACGTACATGTAAGAAAACAGCTCTGGATAATATCTTACCCATAGGGTGGAATGTGTGTGATCAGGTTTTTTGTCTCTGAACAACGTTTGGAACAATATTTCAATTCAATTTACTTATTAATTCGTATTTGAGAAAATAATTGATTCAAGTATATTTTACTTGGAACATATGTGGAACGTAAACCACAAACTATTGGTACTTGTAAATGTATGATAACATTGCTTTCAATTATTCATGTATAATAATATAATTTACTTCTGTACAAAGAAGTGTCTTTAGAGATGTGTTTTCCTTTCTAGGTAAAGAAGAATTCCATGGCTGCTTCAGGCTCTGGTGATAAGTAATATAAGGACAAACTATTTGGTGAAGACAAGTATCTCAGGTAATTGGCTATAAGATTACTATGCTACGTGTACAAGAAAATGGCTACTGTACTATTGCTGTGGTACAAGACAAAATCAACAATGCAACGTACCATTGCTGTGGTACATGACAAAGACATGTACAATAGCTATAAAACAAGATAAAGGTCAAAATGCTCTGTAGTGTTAGTACCATTCTTATAAGTCTTTGGTGTGACTCGGCCAGGGTTCGAACCTGTGACCTCCCGCATCCGAGGTGGACACTCTAGCCACTAGGCCACTGGAGTGGTCACTAAAGTTTTTAAGATAGCTATACTACAAAAAATCATCACTAAGCTCTTGAAATCTTGCTTTAATGATATACCCCCACACTTTATGTTTCTGCACCCTTTACCCCCTCCCCGTACCCAAAAGTGCAGCGTATTACTAAACTATAAAGTGTTCAGTAAACTTGATGGTGTGCTGGGCCCAAAAGTGTAGCGTATTACTAAACTATAAAGTGTTCAGTAAACTTGATGGTGTGCTGGGCCCAAAAGTGCAGCGTATTACTAAACTATAAAGTGTTCAGTAAACTTCATGGTGTGCTGGGCCCAAAAGTGCAGCATATTACTAAACTATAAAGTGTTCAGTAAACTTCATGATGTGCTGGGCCCAAAAGTGAGTATTAAAGCAGTTTATTGATGTCATCATCACTAACGGCATCAGCAGTTTTAGGTTTGTTTCCTTTCCCTTTTATCTTCAGATCTCTCTGTTTACTTTTTAGGGCCTCTCTGGGTTGATAGCATTCAGGGCCATAAACCAAGCTGCAATTGTGTCTGTTTCATCTTAGATATCGTTCAAAACATCCCATCATGCCTATAATATATAATAATTAATTATAAAAAGCCTTGTAGCTAGGGTACGAATCTCTCTCTGTCTCTCTGGTTTTTATCATTTGTCATCCACGATAGGGAGGCGCTAAATTGCTTTATGAATCAAGTTCTTTACTTTATAAGGGAATTTACCTTTTAAGACTATGAATAAAATTTTTGTTCATTACATAATATGTACTGTGGGTAATTATTCATTCTTGTACTCATTCACAAATTCATTTATTTATAAACAAACTGCAAGTATCTTAAATGTACTATGCATCATGTTATGTACTCATACATTCTTTAAATTCAGATTCTGTTTTATCAGTCAGTATGTAGGTCCTTTCTTACCTCTAAGTGTTGCTGGCTCATATTCACTTCCATCATTCTGATGAATTGAAAAGAAAAATCTGGAGAGAATGTTGTTCATGTACGAGCACTTCATGTATAGAGCGCGTCTTATTTATCTCCAAATAGTCTTCTAGTAGTTTTATGTGCCCAATGTTTTGCGTTTGGTATTCACTTTCATGCTCTAAAACAAAATTTGTGACAAATTGTTCATCCACTTCTGTAAATCTACACTCTTTGACCATTTCAGTTTTTTTTATTTTGACTGCTGACTTTGTTTTTCCTCTGACAAAAGTTGCTTTGGTCTCAGAGACACATGTATTTCATTTGTTTCCGAGTCATCAAGAAGAAAGGAAAAATGTTCTGCCTCATGCTTTTGTAAATTTTCAGAAATTACTAGTTCATGTTTGGCATAATTTGTAAACTTCCATCATCCAAAAAGCATACTGTATACATGGAATAGGTAGCCAGTGAGTGGTAAACATTTACAAGAAGAAGACCACAAGATCAGTAAGATGTCTACAGTACAAGACAAGGGTTGGTTGTTTCATAAAACTGCTATGCTACAGTACATAGGCCACAATACTCCATGTGAACAATTTGTAATGCCCTCTAGAAATGTCCTATTTTGGTTCTAATTTTGTGCTGGGTGATAGCTGATTTGTATCTTTTAAGATTTGTTGCTCTAACCGAAATACTATGATATTATTAACTATAATGCAATTATTCATTTCAGATAAGAAAGCGCTCTTGGAGCTTCGCACAAGAAACTTAGACATGACTGTGGAATCTGCCAATTTGTATTAAGCTTTGATATAATCATTGTACTTATGTCAATATTCACCATTATTTAAACACTTGTCTGTCCTAGTGCACGATTCATTACCATGGTATGCATAGTAATAGAAAATTCACGTGGACTCTGGAGAGTAATAGTTTTACTAATTGTTTTTCATATTATTGAGAAAATATTGTTCACCCTTAACCATAATTTTTTTCTTTCTTATTTTTTCCTTTTATGTACAGAGCTGTTTTAAATAGAGTGATGTGCTTCTTGCTTTCTGCTTTGCATGTGAAATGTGCAATCAATTTCATGTCGCTATAATGTTTCCTTTCTTCAACTGATACATGTATATTGTAGTATTGAACAAATATACTAATTTCAGCACACACATCTAATGTACATATTTAAGATAGATTTTTATTAATCAAATGAGAGTTGTGTGAATTTAATCCCCCAATGCACGTATTACATACTGCCTAGAAAGCCTGCATTTACCTTGGTCATAGTGTCCTTGACGACAGATATAAATGTTTTTAAACGTTCCATGTTTCTTTAGCTAAATTAAGCTTAGAAAAAGAAATGTCATCTGCTGTACAATGAACCACTTAGAAAGCATAATACTAGATCATAAACATATACTGTGCCATGCTGAAGAATAAAACAATTGCTACCATATATCATTTATAAATTAAGGATTCCTCCCTAATGGAATCATGCTATTGGTTGTTATGTAATCATATAATGAGTAGCTGACATTTGGATTAGTATTGCCTCTTGCCAATAAGAATTATCCAACATACGGTCATGGATTAAATGGACATTTGAATGTTACCTTCAGGGTCATTTTAAAGATAAAATGTTTGTGGCTGGAAATAATACAAAATTTTATTATGCTTGTTAACATTAGCATTTGTTAGCAATATGTTCTGTTTACCAAACTAGACTTTCATATTGGTAAAAGTTGTTGCCCAACGTTACTTGTTGCTAGATCATGGGTAAAGGATGCCTCCATCAACCGTATGTATATACGCATGTTGATTTTAAAACTTTGCATTTAGAGAACAGATAAATGTGCAAAATTATAGGTTTATTTTATTAATCAATTTTTAAACAAAGTAGATATATCTGAGAATGCATTTTATATGCTCCTTGAATAAGCAAAGAAACCTTTCTTTTTACTTGTAAATTTAGTTGAGAAATTTAAACAAATGCTGTATAGCCTTTAAATATGCCACATCAAGCAATGCAGAATGCAAGGTGTAAACAAATCTTTGGGTATATGCAACATGACCAAGAGAATTTAGAGAATCAAACAGTGTGACTCAAGCTCATATGATTTGTTTCGGTGTAAAATCATGTTCTGTCCATATGTTATATTATATGAACTTTACTTTATAATATATATGAATAATTAAATGTTCCAAATGAATTAATTAGTCTGGAATGACTTGATCTATCACAAATAATATGAACCATGGTGTCTTTGAATGAGTCTTTAATAATCCAAAAGTAGTGTTTTAGTCCAAACATTCAGTGAACACTTTGTAATTCCAATAAATAATTTAAATAAATAATTCCTCTCAAATTATATCTGACTACAGACTCTGACTGGTGGAGTTAATTTATCATTTCCCTGCTGCTATAAAATGTAATTCTTCAACTATTACGAGTCTTTTTGGAAATTGTTAATTTGTTCCTTTGTAAGAGCTTCTGTTTTTTTTGTGCTCAGAATAAGTGAATAAAAGATATATTTCAGATTGAAGTATGAAAGCTGGTTTGAATGAAGGAATTACAGACTGTGCTGAGTCAGTGTCCCAAAAAGAGAAAGCAAGGTCATTTGCATCAATCAATCCCTGGAAAGTATATCAAAATGATTGTGAGTTTTAACATAAAAATTGATTTGCATAACTAAATCACAAATATTACGTAGCCAAAATCCTGAGCTGTTAAAGCATGGTCATTTGTATCTAGGCAATCACAAATGAGCATGTTGATACATGCCTGGAATTATCCAAATGAAACTATGAACAAATATTGAATAGTCCAAATGGAACTATGAACAAATATTGAATAGTCCAAATGAAACTTTGAACAAATATTGGATAGTCCAAATGGAACTATGAACAAATATTGAATAGTTCAAATGGAACTATGAACAAATATTGAATAGTCCAAATGAAACTTTGAACAAATATTGGATAGTCCAAATGGAACTATGAACAAATAGGTAATTCAGATATGTAATTGCATTTCAAGTTTATCTAAGTTTTTCTTATTCTTGACTGACCATTGTTACTGACCATAGGATTTTATTTTCTAATTTTCCAATTTTTTGTCTCATTTGCATGATTGGTTTATCAGTTTTATCATCATATATCTGGAAAAATGAGACAATGCTGAGAGGAAATATGAGAAATGCAACAACAAATCCTCCAAGTCCATTAGGAACCCTTAACCAAAAAATGCTAATACTCAGTGTACCTAAAGCCCCTTCTGTCCTGATGGACTGGCTATTCATTGTTTTCCCCAGTCTGCTGTGAGATTAGCTGGCATCAGACTGACGGCCTGGTGACAGTATCACATGGTGCAGAGAGGGAGCAAGAGATCTAAACTGGCTTAGGCAAAGTTTATATGCTGACTGAGAGAGAGAGAGAGACAGAGACAGAGACAGACAGAGAATAAGCCTTCGGGCATTTACACAATTTAATATTTTCTGCTTTAAAAACTTGCTTTGGATGTAAAGATAAAACCATAAAATTGATTTTAATATTTGTTTGCTGCTTGGCCAGGCTGGTCCGGCTTGCAGGTATGTATCATTGTTATTGTGTTGTAATAGAAAGTTCCATGGAGCATGCACAAATGTCATCTTAATGATTTGGGTTCTTGTACGTTACTTGGTGTAAGTTCAATGTTTCCATCAAACTTAATTCCCTTTCTTTCCTGATGGCAAGAAAGAGAAGACAAGGAAAACAGGACATTTTTATGAAATTCTCTGATATGATTTATTCATTTATAAAATGTAGATTAAATATTGAATATTATTATTTTACTCATTAATCACTAATAACTGGAAATTCGTCACCAGATTTGAGATTAAAAAGGGAATGATGTAGAGTTGAAATCATAATTATATGCATATTCAAATACCACATGCAAATCATAATTTGATATGTAAGTAATCCAGATATAGCAAATTACTGAACATCAAATTTCCAGAGCAAGGTTTTAAATTGATCATATTTAAGTTTTATTCTGCAAAGTATATTTCAACATTTTCCTACATTCTGTCTTATTTGTAATTCTATTTCAGTGTGTGGCAATACTGATATGTATAAGATATATCTATAATTAAACTTTGTCTTCATTTGTAACATGAAAGTTCAAATATACAATTTTTTTTACATACGAATGAAATTGATTGCATTTGGGATGAGTGCAAAGGGTTTCTTCATTGTTTATTATGTTGCCACATGAGGGTACTTTGTTACCAAGTTTAACAATTAATCATCCACATTTAGAATATCAGAAAGAATTCATCAATTACTTTTTCCTTTTATTGTTTCAAAACATAAATAGTATCCTGATGTGTATGTATCTCAGAAATGAAAACATCATAGTATTGCAAAAAATCTTTGCTGCAGATGTCAGTATACTATGTCGCATATAGGAAGTCATCAAACAATATTTATCAGATTTCATAATTTCTGACAAATGATTTTCATTCGATAACATGCTTGCTTGCCAGTGTGAAACTTCAAGTATCAGCCACTGGTGCAGCCATGCAACTAAATAAATAGTAAGAAAATGGTCTCTGTTTTTTTTAAGTAACTGTTTGTACAATTACCACCTATTGTTAACCATTTTCCACTTGGAATTATTAAATTAATTACATCATCTGCCTGTGTTTTGTCTTTAATTCCAACAATATTTTATATATTGTATGAATTTCAAATTATTTATGTGAATATACTTTCATTTTATCCATTATAAAATAATTTTTAAAATCTTATGTGACAATCCCAATATGAAAGATACTATGTCACTATTCCACACACACACACACACACACACACACACACAACTGTGCTCATTAGAAATATTTCTAATTCTTGTGAGAAATACATTCATAGTAAAAACTGTGTAATATTTTAACTTGAAACTATCAAAAATTTAGACATTGTTTTAGGTTTGTAGGATTGCAGGAACCATTGGTGTTGGTTATTTTCTTCTAAATTGTCAAACTAAAAATTCAGGGTTTTTATTCAGGGTTTCATAAGTAATTCTACATTTTTTTATAGCTTCTTATAATGGTATAAATATCATCCATATGTAGCTCCACATCTATGATTATTTCTTATGAAGGTATACACATCAGACTTTCTTTACATTTATCATTAATTTGTTATTTTCCTCTAGTTTAAGTAATCCATTTATACTATTTCGTTTTTTCTTCATTGCTAATTATATATGCAACTAGTTGATTTTAATGAGTGTTTTTCTTCAATGATGCATATAATTATTGTTCCTCCAATTTGTAATGGAAGCATGTAAAAAGAAAAGTTCATCATTTATTACCAATTAACCTCATATAAATGCCCATATATATCGATGTTTAGTGTTTAAGATATCTTATTGTAATCTATTCTGGGTCTTTAACTAATGAATTATTACATTTCTGGAATATTTTTCTTTAATTTCCCTCTTAATTATTCCAGTAGAATGATCAGTCCTGTGTCCTCAGGTCCAACATTTATATTTTCAATAATTGGAAATAACTTTTCTGAATCATGGCAAAAGTGTATTCTTGCTTGTTTTACTAAATTACTTTCTGCCCAAGAATATCCATGGATCTCTATATTAAATTCAGTACTCACATTTATTACTACGCTCTATACATGTATCTTCATACAACTTTTCTTGCTGACATTAATTACATTGTTATAATTGAAGGTACTGATGTCTACATCTGGATCTATAGCAATATTGAAATTTCCCCAGGTATGACATAATCATCTGAAAAATGCAATTCATCTTTTTTTTATCACATGGCAAAAATATGGACTTTTTATTTGGTCCATGTAAATCAGAGGAACAAACTTGGCAGAGCTTTTGCTCCCCCACCTATAAATGAGCACTTTATTAGATTATGTTTTCTTAGCAGTTTGATGGTTAATATTATGCCCTGGAAACATTTGAAATCACGGAGCTTTCTCTGACTTCATCCTCCTGGGTCCCCGCTAGAAGGTCCATCCCACAGACCCATCACCTACTTATGTGGCTCCACTCCCCAAACAATACTAAACAATATTTCTGATTTTGCCCCTGATAATATCAATTTGCTTATATCTGATTTTCAAATGCATATGTCTATATTTTGTCTATTGTCCCCATTAATTTTTCTTCATTCCACGGGGGATGAACTGGAAATTTTAATCAATTTTTCCATTTCTCCTGAAGCCTGGCTGATCATAGGGACGCCACTGATGACTTTGCAATAGTCACTCTCCATTTTGCCCTGTTCACAAATGTTGTTTGGAACTTTGCAAAGTCCATGCCTGTCCAATATTTTATATTGTCTTCCCATTTCTTCTGTGCCTCTTTTTATCTTTTCTCTCACTGTATCCAGCTTGATAGTCTTTGACAGGCTAGATGAGCATTAACAGTGACCATACCATCTTAGCTTGCAATGTGCACTTTTTCATTGGAGACATGGTCTAAGTGTGAGATTTTCAGGATCCTTTGATAACATCTCATCTCTAAAGAATGGACTCTTCTATCTAGTTCTGCTGTCAGGGTTCATGTCTCACATGCATAGAGGAATATGAACATGACAAAGTTTTTCATCAACTGGTATGCCATTTTACTATTATTAGTAGTGATAGGGGGCACATTAGGGACAATAGGACTTCCATGTTAAAAAGTGTCATGGCACTTTGGGGACAATGGGACTTCAACATGCGAATATTGGGTCTGTATAGGGACAAAAAATATTGGGTCTCTCTAGGGACAAGGGAATTGACATCACAGTACTGGACACTGGCAACAATGTTGCAAGTGGCTGACCTTAATCGGGCAGAACAGTGTGGCAAGTGGCTGAACTGAATATGCACTACTCTAGGTAGGGACAAATACAACATAGAGGTATACATACTGTTATGTGTCTAGGCTTGTACAAAAGTAACAAAGAAAAGAGTGAAGCCAACAAGCTTTGTAAAATTTAGCAAAATAATTTATTTCCCTAGCAAACAAGGTAAACATATGAAAAAGGACTTACGGTTTATGAAACTAATCCAGAAGTAATCCTGGAAGTTTGAATCCTGATGAATTTCCAAGATGGAAGGCGATGACGTCTTTAATAACCTGCTTTGCGTTGTCATGTCAACAGGTCAGTGTTGAATCATCAAGAATAGTATTCTGGCTTTAGAATTCCAAATAATTTTCAGTAAATGTCTTTGTCCAAGTATTCTGATGAGCACAAGTATTTTCCAGGGTAAATAAATTATTAATTCCGAATAATAGAAAAAATTCAAATTAAACTGGCAACAACAGAAATACCTCTGAGCCCAAAGGTATGAATTACAACTGACTAAAAATCACTATGAAACGTCAGTTTTAATCCTAACTGAAATGCAATTTAGATCCTCATGATGGGTCACGTGATCACTCAATTGAAGCGGCGTATTAAAACTATCACGTCCGCCATGGACGAATTCGGTTCTACTGAATGAATATTGCTATAAGATTCAATAATAAAAAAATAAAACAGAGTTGTTTACTACAAACCTGAAGCTGGCTTTGAATCTAGGTCAGCAAAAGATACAAAGTTTCAAACTACTGACTTTTTATCAGGTCAAAACGAACTGAACTGAATTTTCTGGAAAAAATGTCAAATCCAGTGTATCATTACAATGACATGTAATGAAATAAAAAAAAAAAAATTAGAATATTTAGCTCTAACACACAAGTAATTAAATTACATCTATGTAACAATATATAGACATAGACGGAGACAGAGACATAGGACAAAATCATAGATTGAAGAACATCAATCTATCACACCAAATAATCGACTAAAATTCTTTTAGGCAAGAGAGAATATATATATCTTTTCGAGGCAATGGAGTGGCCCTGAAAAGGGCCATTTAACTTTCCTTTAATTTCTCTTCTCCGTTCTTCTCCTCCACCAACTTCTTACCTTCTCCGTGACATTTTTTCTTCTTCTTACCGTTCTCTTTCTCCTCTTTCTCCTCTTCCTCCTCTGTTTTACTTTTCTCATTCTCCTCTTCTTTTTCCAGGTTTGCATTGGATGCTTTTACTTGTTCCTTTTCCTCATTGTCCTCTTTCTCCTCTCGTTCCTGTTTTATCAACTCTTTGTGTCTGTTCTTGGCCTTCCTCAAATTGTTTATTTCCATTTTTGCTCTGTTAGGACTATAATTCCCATCTTCCAACCTGAGCAACTTTTCCTCCACCATCCCAATATCATCAACCACTTCCTGCAGCTTGTTCATTTTGTCCAAATGTTTGCTTACCATCTTCTTTGATTATCCAATGTTAAATCGCGCGAATGACGAACGCTGCACTTTATATACATGAAAAAAGGACGTGAAGGAAAGCATCCCCTCTTACTAACTACCCATATCACCTACCAAAAATTTCCACAATGATGAGAGTGCCAACCTAAAGTAAATTTTTATATAAAACGACACTCTAATACTAACAAAACCACTATACTTTCTATCAATACACATTTGGAGAAGGAAAGTTTTGATATACAAAACACACCATTGCCTACAATCACATCAGCAAAGGAGTTAGTGTTTATAGTCACACTACTCCAGATTCACACAAAAGAAACACTCATGAGAGTAGGGACAAGGAGTTTCGTTAAGGAAAGGCACACACACACACATATACGCACGCACGCAAACACAAACAAAAAATACACATACACACGCAGAAACGTACGCGATCACACAAACACAAGATACACACACACACACACACACACACACACACACACACACACACACACACACACACACTGATACAATTATATGATTGGCAACTTGATTAGTGTCTCTTTTCTAGAAATCTGGTTATCCCTGAGAAGGGCTGTTTTTTGTGAACTCCAAATACACCTGGTTTATGCCTGGCCCTTCCAGGCTAGGCACCACACAGGCAACGTCGGCTCCAATCCTGCAACCAATTGATACGTCTGGTTGTGAGGGCAGAGGGAGGTTGAGTGGCCTCATCATCCCAGTTTTCACTCTGAGGGATAGTGAAGACTTCCTCTGTCTTCTATTCTTCCCCAGGGGATGATGATGTCTCCTTATTTCCTGCCGGACGCTGCGGCTCCCACTCTTGCCGCTGTCTCTTCAACTCCTCCTCCCAGTTTTTCATCTGGAGGAAAGCGGCTCTTGGTACTTTTGGTAGTGCTTGTGGCTGAGGCTGACGTCCTCACCTCAGGCTTCACCTCACACAGAGGACTAAGTATGAGGTGAGGCAGGATCATTTCTTTCTTCTTTTACTTTTCCTATTCTTTCTTTTTCTCCTCCTCCTCTTCTTCAATCCTAGCTTCTTCTGATATGGTCTCCATGGCCAGCTTGTCCAGTATGCGCCTGGAATACTCTAGGTGAATTTGGAGTTCAAGAAGTTTGCTTATTCTGCTAATTTTCTTTGAAGTTATCTCTTTAACGATGGGTAGCCAGAGTGACGAACTCTTCGCTTTATATGTCTCAAGCACGAACGTGAAGGAAAACATCACTTTCCACAAAAATTAACAATAACTACTTTACTATTAATAATATGGAACGCGCAGACCTAAAATAAACACTCACGCTCAGTTTTTTCACCTACAAACACTTTATTATCACTCTTCCATATAAAAACACACACACACACAACCTTCAAAGTGAGGGAAATTAAGTGTTTACAGGCACACATATCTTTTTGACACAAAACAGAGAAACGAAGTGTTTATAGACACACTTCTATTTTCTTTTAACCTACAGGCAAACACACAAAGGCATACAAATAGTTTGGCAATTTGACTACTATCTCTTTTCTAGGTTGTTGGAGGTAGCCCTGAAAAGGGCTGTTTTATTGGAGGGTTATGGCAATCTATTATCGTGTAAGATTGTGTCCCCGTCTGGCTGCAGGCTTTCCCACAGGATAGGATCTGCTTCTTCGGAAGGAGAAGGAGTACTCTTTTGTGTCCACAGGCAGTCCACAAATCCTCTGTCTGGCTCATGCCGCTGTTGATGTTCTTTCTGCTGTTTCTGAAGCCTGCACTTCTCCGTCCATTCTTCTTACTCCTTGTTGATTTCGCCTTTAAACACCTCTTCTCTCAGGTCTTGGGCCACATCCTGACGTTTTCAATATCATCAGGCTTGTGTATCAGGTTTTGCCTGACATGATGTAAATTCACGTGGGCTTCGTTCAGCTTTGCTAGTCTTGAGCACATCTTCATAGATGGACGACTCAACAATGGATGGTCAGACTGGAGACTGCCCCGATTTGTAGGGCTCAAGCGCGGATGCGATAGAAAACATCCCTACGATCTTTTTGGGGTAGGAACGCCATAGCTTATCTCATGGTGAGAGATAGAGAGAAGCCAAAGAGCATATATTCACAGTGTTCATTTTTAAAACAAACCACCAACCATCTTTTCAAAAGATAACATTTTTATTTAACCAACAATTGACCTACACATAATATAATAATTCATACAATATCAAAGAACACATTTTTGAAAAGGTTGACAACATTGTGAAATGAAGTTACAATTCCACTGATGGAGGTCATTTGGCCATTGATGTACGCTAAGTTTCCTAGCTAAAGACAAGAGACATCCACAACGGTCACAAACGATCTATCTACTTTTCATCGTTTCTAGATAAGTCACGATCAAAATAAGTCACTAAATGTTCTAAAGGATATCCAAGGCTGCGTTGATGAAGAAAATACACACATTATTGTCCACACGCCATAGAATCTGTGCCTTGTAATTTCACATTATTGAAGCGAGTCGTCTGGGCATTTCTGCTCATAAAGTCGATGATGTCGTCTTCCAAAGGCTGTAATTCATACGAACAAAAATACTCCACACAGGCATCGCGGGGAAAGTAGACAGCTACCCAGTGGGTTCTTGGGAGATGGCTGTCGTCCGCGTTGATGACATAAGCTGGATGGTCTTTAGGTTTGCAATGAGGAAGTTAATCTTTAACGCACACGACAGGATTCCAAGAGGCGGTGTACGAACTGTTGTTCAAAAGGTAATAAGGTTCCCAGGTATCCATTTTGTTTTGTTTTGTTTTTCATAGGTAATGATAAGTCATCAATTTAATCCTTTCTTTTTGCTTGAAAGTCATTGTCAGGTAGTAGTCATCTCCGTACTCTTGGCCAAGATAGATTCTATGCAATGGATCTCTAGAGCAGTCAGTGGAGGGGAGGAATGATCACCCAATTCTTTACACCACTGATGCAACACTGCTTCTTCCGAGCTGAAACACCAACCGTCCTCCAGATAATCGTCCAATTGTTCTTCTTGACTCATCATTAGACATTTATCGTGTTGAATTTGACTGAGATGATCGTTTTGATATCCGTAGCAGTCTTTCTCGGTCAACGTCTTAATTTGTCTGCCAGATGTTTAGCAAAACAGGAGATTAAATGTTCTTCTTGTTCTGGCCATCTTCACATGACCATGTCGTCTTCGTCTTGTCTTTTTTGTTGGGTTCCACGATACCTCCCATTCCATTTCCAAAGATTCTCTACCATTCAAAGAGGAATAAGTGTCTTCCATAGCTTTTAATAGTCTAGAATGACTTCTCTCAAAATGTTGATTTCTATTGTATTATAGAATTCGGCATACAGGATGATGCTCACCGTTTCATCAGGGAGTCGGTTTTCAAACTGAAGTTCCTCACGAATCTGACCGGATTGTATAGGGTGGAAATGTCCCTCGTCCTCGCCCAGAAAGAGTAACCTCCTGCATAATCGTCGTACGTAATACCGTGGCTGGTGTTTGTCCCTAACTGTCCGGTGGCTTCGTACAAGGACAAGTACGATCTCAAGTAATTCTTCTGCTTAAAGTCAGGTACGAAGGGTCTGGTACACTAAATCTTGCCATCGCAACTGACAATCTTGGACACACCAAAGTGTTGAAAGATGAAAGGATTTTTATTGGGGTCTCCATTGAAGGTTTAATTCAGGACGATACCAATGACTAAACATTTGGGTAACTGTCCTTGGAACATATGATCATCGATCATGGATCGCTGATTGTTGGGAATGGTGAAAGTTTTCACTGCCACGCATCGCATCGGATACTTGGCAGTCGTTCTACTCCGTGGGTGACAGATGTCGTTTGCCACTTTAGGTAACACTTCCACGCGTCACACGTAGAGTCGGGCTTCTTTGATTTTGGTTTTGTAAGCGGCATCAGTATCAGTCATCAAAAAGAAAGCGGCACTGCTGAGATTCAGTCTCAGGCGTACATCTACTCCGTTCAACAAATACTTCTCTTGTAACCACATATCCAAATGCAAGCGATCATCAGTTCTAAAATCTGCCCATCCTTGATTTTATTTTGACGGTCGTTGAATCCCACATTGTGGTCTGGTTGTGCACCTGTAATCAAATCGGTGTCGTTAAACTTGCCCTCTGTGTCAGGTTTCCATACCACGCAGGCATCCAGATGGATGTTCTTGGCTTCTTTTCCGTACGTCAAGAAATTTTTCCAGGTACGCTCGATAAGGGTACGTATCCATGTTGCTGCTAAACAGTTTGTTATTCAAATACAAATCCACTCCACTGAACAAGGAATGTACGAAATCGTTGACGGGAGCTACTTCCTCACTATCTATAGAATTTCCATCCGTATGAAAAACTTTGACTTCAGGTACAAGTAACTGCTATTCAGATCGATGTAATCTTCGGGCTGTCCTTTGATTTCAATTTCGATGGGAGCTGAATCCGTCAAAGAGGGGACGTGATGACTTTCTGCCTATTGGGATTCTTGCATTGTCATCATGGTGGGTGGCATGGCAAACAGATCCAGTTCGGACTTGGAACATGCGCAAGACTCTCTGTACATCATTTTTGTCTCTCTTTTGCTTAATAATATAAAAACGTCTAATTCTCTGACGGTTCTATTGGTCGTTCTAGCTCTGGGTGTGTGAAGATCTCTGGAAGGATGTCTTCGTCGTCGTCACTTTCTGCCTTGTCTTTGCTGTGGCTTCAGGGGAACAGAAATGCCTGACTCAGCAGCCTGCAGGGCATTTATAGGAGTTTCTCGTCGCATCAAAATGTCTTTGCCAGTTTGAACCAAGACATTTGTGCCTGCTCTCAAGAAAGCGTCTTTGGGGTTTTGTTTGACGATGGTGACATTTTGTAGAAATTCTTTACATTGCGTCAAAGCGATATCTTTCAAGGAGTGCAATCCTCGTGTCACCGAACTAAACGCCGATTTCAGCATATCTCCTAAACCATGTTCTCGCTGTCGAGCGACTTCTGCGCACACAGGATACATGACATACAAGTAGTTAGAGAATCGTTCTCGAAATGGAATTTCACCGTAACTGTCCATTTGGAGAATGGAATATTTTGTCCCTGGTCTCCTTTTATAGCAATGTTGACAATGTCGAAATACGACTTACTGACGGGCTAATAGTGAGGATATACAGATTCGCGGTGGACGTGATAGGTGTTTCCACCTTCCTGGTCACTGGTCGTGGCAGAATTCACTTTGAAAGAAATGACTCGCAGTAACGTTGCGGATGAGTGTCCCGCCATGTTGTACTCCACCACATCGGAGTACACAAAGATCAAATTTAATCCTTGGTTCAGTTCTACAGGGAATCGAAAATACTACGGAAAAGTCACGTTGTCAAAGATGTGGGCTGACATGATTGAACCCCTGACATTCTTGAAGTCACCACCCAAAATGTCAAACAATTCAGGACAAAATGTAAAGGCCAACGTTTTGTTATCCGGAATTTTCATCAGTAGGCGACGAGATACTTTATGCTACTCGATGGTAACACTTCGCTTGGTTTGTACAGGGCTTTGCAAAACACTGCATCGAACCTGGCAGCAATCTTGTCTGCCAGATGTTGACCGCTAAAATAATAGCCTGGGGGAATTAAAACCGATAAAAGTTTCGTCGAGTATGGGGAGACACTGGTCGTTTATCATCTACAGTTTCGTTTTAGTTTTCGTTTTCAGCCAAGCCAAGCTGTGTTGCACTTGGCCGTACAGAACTTCGATCTCAAAAGTGTTTTGCTTTTCAGTGATGTTTAAGATTTGTGTAGGGTGAATCATTTCCATCAAAGCCACTTCCCAATGGGCTTCGTGATCCAACTGGATAGACTGAGGTAATCTGGCCGTGAAACAGCACAAAGTATTGTGGGGAACGTTAAGTAAAATTGGTTGTTCATAATTCCAGAGTTCGGACTTCCGAGGGGTCAGTAGAGGTCAGAGGAGAATCCAAAAGAGGGTTCTTACTGTTTTGGTGGTGACTGTTGGAAGGGTGACTGACACTAGGCACACGGCTCCAGTTGTTCCCGTTAGAGTATTTCAGGGAAGGATTGGGAAGAAGGTAATCGATGCATCTGCTCAGTAAAATAGTCCACAGTTGGTTGTCTCCTTGTTGAAAACTCAAATTTGCAATGGCAGCACCGATGACACAATACACTACAAAGATTTGGCCCAAAAAGACGACTTGCGTTTTAGGCACACCTTCTCGACACCACACCCACAAGGGTTGCTTTTGTAGATCTTGCAGAGAATAACTGGGTGAAGGAGTGCTCACTGCTGTAGTGGTTGAGGCTGTGTTGAAGCGTATGTTGGTCACTTCTTTTTATTGTCGATGACTTGTGATGCGTCAATCCAAGAATCAAAACTAGGAAGATATCTTTCCAACATACTTTGACTTCTTTGACAGGTCGTTTTCCTACTTTACGGGTTCTTCGACCGAGAATGCTTTCGATATCGTACACTTCGTCTTCTTATTTGGTCACTCGTTGTAACTAGGGCAAGTAAAACGTTCCTTTTAACACTTTCCCGTTCATGTCTTCCAATTTATAGACGGCAGGATGACGGCCATGCAATCGTTCAGTGACACGAAACAATTCGGTGGTCCAGTTGGGCAAGTAACGTTTGTCGCAAATGGGGGCAGTCACAGTCGGGGACGTACAAAGAAGCGCTCAAAGACGGTCACTTCGTTGTCCGGAGTCACTTCGGGGGCACATCCGATGCTTCGATGGTAAGATTGGTTGTACGCTTTGACCAGGTGCGAGAAGACGTCTATGTACTTGAGAGTGTGTTGATACGTAAAATATTTTCACATGCGCTCTTTGGTTTCGGGATTCTCGGTGGTGAACAATGAATGTCTCGTTTCTGTAATTCTTTTTGGAGAGCTTGGTTCAGAAATTCGGCGCCTTGGTCGGTTAGCCATCGAAAATGGTGGCGACTGCTTTGTTTCAACGCCAATTTTGGGGCTCGCACTAACTCAGTGCTCGATTTGGAAGTCAATGGCAAGACCCTAGCAAATTTGAAAAAAAAACGTCGATCACACAAAACAAATATTTGTAGCCACGATTGTAGGTGGCCAAATGATAAACATCGGCTAAATCGGCTTGCCATCGATGATAGATGCCTTCCACTCGGGTGCGATTTCTGGAAATTTTCGTCGAATGGGTTTGTGTAATGTGTTCGTGGCTTGTTCTTGTAACCATCGTTGCACCTGAATTAAACGGACACTTGTGAGTCTGGTTTTGGCAGCACGATACAATTTCTGAACACCACCGTATCCCGCGAGATGCTGACTGACACATTCTCCATTAAGACTTTTTTTTAATATGTCAGCCACTCTTCACGGATGCTGCTCTTTTTTTTTGTGTGGTAATTTTTGGATTGTAATGCTTTGCTTGTCCGACGAGCAATAGCTGTCGAGGAGGAGGAGGATGTCTGAACAGGGGTAATCATTTCTCGTTTCACATATGTCTTGAAGTTCTTTTTTCTCTTCTGAGGAAGAAAGGGTTGCCATCATCTTTTTAACCCAACGAATTCTGGATGTTGGTGGTGGAGTCAACTTGAGTACTTTTTCTGAGGAGTTTGAAACTCGTCTTCTCCTTTTTCCGTCTTGGTCACAGGGGATAGTGTTGGTGGCTGTGATGGACTTTTAATCAGGTTCTTAAAATCTTTCAGAGTTTGTCGAACTCTTTCGTCAAAAGCTTTCTGGCAAAAGAGTTGAAGTCGCTGCAAAACTTGACCGTTTCTGACAAATCGAGGCGATCTATCAACGATTGCAATTCGTTGTGTAACTGGGACATCTCGGTCAAATGAGGATTGGGAGGTAAATGCGGAGTCCGTTGTTATTGCCAACGATGGAATTCCAGCCATCATTTGTAAGGTACTAAAGCCAGTTTTCGTCCTTCCTTAAGATTCCAAAGGTCACGTCTGAGGTCTTTTTACTCCAGGGACCCCTTTTATCTTCTTGATCCATTTTATCTTTAAGCCATTTGTGAAGTAGTAGCTCTCACGAGTCCTGTAATCAGTGGTGCCAATGTGGCTTTTAGAATGGGTGCTAACAACAGGTGTACAAATCCTCCGCGTTGTAGCAACGTCATTTCTTTTGACAGATGGGTATTTTCTTTCGGACCATTTGGCGAAGAACGTGTCGATGCAAGACTAAGCATTCTTTTTGATGTTGCGACAAAGGTATCGTTCCTTTCCAGACATTCAGACAACATTTGAACACGGTATCGATGAACTCTTTGGAGGCGGTTTGAATGATTTGTTTTCGCATGGGTGAGGGGGCTTTGGACAGGATGGACAACACGTCCCAATGTTTGCCTAAATGAAGAGGCAGTTCTTTCCTTTTCTTTCCTTTGGGGATAGAAGAGGGATGGTTTCTATGGGCTTGAATCTTTATTTGTACCGGGGCACACACAAAAAATGCACTGACATCGATGACTTGGCACACAGGCTTTTATCTTATCTTTTGGAGTAGGTCGAAGGGCTTGTAACCAGTCTTTTTTACGAACACTGACTATCGCTTCGTCAAAAATGTGACGAGCTTTTTTTTCTATAGCGCCAAATAATCATCTCCTTTGAATGTTTCTCTTTTTATGTAGACGATGGGGTCTCTTTTGGGGTAGACGTCGATGCTTGGCTAAGCGTTTTCTCAGATGCAGAGTCAAACGACGAGGCTGTCCTTTTCTTTTTCCTTTTTCTTTCTGGATAGGAGAACGACGATGGTGGTGGTGTGCACTTCTTTTAGGTGACATTTTTTGGCGTTCAGGAGCAAAAATACACTGAAGTCCATAGCTTGACATGCGTCCTATTATCTTATTTTTTTTAAGATATATTTTTGGATAATTTTTGGAAAATTTAATTCTTTCAACATAGACGTCGATGCGTGGCTAAGCGTTTTTTTTTTCCGGATAAAGAGACTGTCCTTTTCCTTTTCCATTTTGGACAGGAGAATGACCATGGTGGTGAGAACTTCTTTTAGGGGACATCTTTTTGCGTTCAGGAGCAGAGAAAGGCTAATACCCATCATTTGCCACAGGGTCTTTTTATAGTGGAATGCATAGCCATTAATTGTCTTTACGTCGAATCAACTTGATGACATTCATCACACGTCGTGGAGGGGTTCGCAACGGACTAAATCGGGACAGTTCTTGCTTGGATAAATCCAGTAAACTCTATAACATATCAGATTTCTCTTGGACTTTGATTTTGGGAGCACGTACTTTGTAAGCAGCTGCCGCAGCGCCTAAAAATGTGGAGGGTATCACCGCTGGAGGAGAAGTTCCTGGAGACACGGGTTTCTATTTTTTGATCAAATTAAGAACAACTGGTGTAAATTGGGTTTGGCTGGGATCACCAGCAACGGAGAAGTGGAAGAACCTGAGGCTACTGGAGACACGGTCACCGTCGCTGCAGGTCGTGATTTGGAGATGTAAGGTTGCACCCTGGCCGAAGTGCCTCTCTTGCAGATAGAAGTTGTTTTCTGGAGTCTTTTCTGCGTGCTTTTTCTGGTGACTTTTCTTTTTCCTAGGCTGTGACCTGGTCTTGACACCACAACTCTTTTTCTTCTGGGTACGTTTGGCTCGGGGAGTGGCGTTTTTCTTGGGGATGGCTTTAGGGGCATTGGGATCCCATTTTAAGAGGAAGCGAATGATAACACCTCCTAGAGAACCGCTACCTCCAGGTTTCAAAAATACTTACTTTTTGGTTAGCGTGTCGATGCGGGGATCTGCCAGTTGCGTCAAGGCTACTTTGTTTCTCTCCAAAAAAAAGCGTTTGGTTTGATTTGGAATGTGAATGATGCATTGCAGTAATCGACGTACTGTCACCATAAACCATCGTAAGACTTCTCTGAGACTGGCTTTTAAGACAGAAGCACGTATTTGTGGATTTTTTAGCGACTGATACAGTACAAGGCACGAATCAATTTGATGGGAAGATGAGACTAAAGTGTCGTCATGTTGGCGATGTGCGAAACATACCAAAGTGTCCGATGTTGTTACAGATTTTTTTAAAGTCCACGGGAATTGTACGCGACAGTCCCTCCGTCTTGGTACCTATCCAATCTTTCTTTGGCTCGTATTCATTGTTGCTAGGTTACATATTCAGAGTTCCTAGGGTACCTCTTGATGGTTGCTAGCGTACCTATTCAACTTTGCTGGGGTAACTTTTCAAGAGTTGTTGGAAGGGTACTTTTTCGTGATTGTTATGGTACCTATTCAATGTTGCTATCTTACCTATTCATGGTTGGTAGTGTATCTATTCAGGTTTGCTACGTTACCTATTCCTGGTTGTTAGAGAACCTATTCAAGAGTTGGTGCTAGGGTACCTGTTCATGTTTGGTGGGTTTCTTTTCAAGGTTGTTAGGGCATCTACTCTAAAATTGCCACTAGGGTGCCTATTCAGGGTTCGTAGGGTACCTATTCATGCTTGTTAAAGTACTTATTTAATGTTGCTAGGGTACCTATTCATGCTTGTAATAATCAATATAAAAGGTTGTTAGGGTACCTATGTAAGGTTTCTAAGGTATCTATTCAAAGTTGCTTGGGTAGCTATTTAAGGTTGCTATGGTACCTTTTTAATGTTGCTAGTGTACATATTCATATTAGCTAGATTACCTATTCAAGAGTTGTTACTAGGGTGTCTATTCGTGTTTGCTGGGGTTCCTTTCAAGTTTGCTATGGTATCTATTTTACATTTATTGCTAGAAGACCTGTTTAGGTTGTTACGGTACATATTTGTGATTGCTCATTTACCTATTTAATACATCTTGGGTACCTATTCATAGTTTTTAGTGTAAATATCCAAGGTTGCTAGGGTACCTATTCAAATTTTCTAGGGCATTCATTAAAGGATGCTTGGGTACCTATTCAGGGTTGCTAGGGGACCTATAATACGTTATGTCATCAAAATACTGATATATATATATATATATATATATATATATATATATATATATATATATATATATATATATATCATACATTTTATTGCCTGTTTCATCTCCTTCTTTCCTTAAATGTCTTTTAAAGCTCCAATGTCTGTATTGTTTGCTTAATATTTCTTGCTGGCATTCCTTCTCCGTGAATTCCAAATGCATGAATTTAACAAATTTCAGAGACAACCATACTGCAATGATATTTTGCACATTGGTGAAGATGTTGTCTGTTTTCACATGGACGTGCCACCTTCATATATGTGCATCACCACCAAATATATATTGAACACAAACCACACCTTACAATCATCATTCTGATGTGAAGTCAAGTCTATTGACATAACTTGCCGATGTTAACTGTCAATGTATTTGCATTAATCTGTTCTCCATCATTCCGGTCAACTATTTGAACATATAAATATCTCAGAATAGAAAGAAGTAATTGAAACATTTTAAACATCCTGAGAAAAATTGGCTTGAAACTCATTTCTAAACCAATGTTAGTGCAAAGGTGTGAAATTCAAGTAGCTCGGATAGCATATGCAGATTTATTCAGTTATAAAAATATGACATTGCAGCTTTAAGGTGTAACCTTTAGTAGAAAAAATATTTTAAATGATTGACTATAATAGAGGCATTATGATGAAGAAAATGTTAATTTTGATTTAAACTTTGTATAAACTGTGCTAGGTTTCTAATTAAAATGCTAAGAAAAAATTATAGGAAAATTACATGATTACATGATTAAATATAATATTAATGAAAAATAATATAAAATAGATCTAGTCAGTATTGGAATGTGAAATTATAGCAAAATGTATTTTATATAATAAAGCAGTTTTGCCACAGTCAGCACAGCCGTAGGCAGAAAGGATGCTTGGTTTTGAAGAATACACATCTAAGAAGGTCATCGCCATGGTAACGTAGTTTTAAGGCATTGCATTCACCACAAACCAGTCCTTTGATTGAAGAATGAAAACTGTGACAAAAGTCAAGGCCAAAGTTACTAGGGTCGCCACAGATTTTTCTGACCCACTTTGTGTCGCTGAAAAGCAAATGGATAAGAGAATGTTAGTTTTTGCAGTGAAAGATTACCAAGCTACTAAACTTAAGAGCACCTTCCTTTTGTAAATGTCCTTTGGTCTTATTAATCCGGTTAGTTTTCCGTTATTAAACATATGACCTAAATCAGAGACAAGCATGCCTATTCCCTTAATCTCAAAGATTATTTTTTCCAGATTGTAAAGCAATGCCAGCTTATGGATTTCTTGCCTAAACAAACAGGTTAGAGTTTGCATTTTGGTACGTTTCTTAGACAATGTTACAGTTGGTTTCTTCGATGTATCATGTTGAGTTGTATACCTTGTAGTGAGAATTATCCTTACCTCTAAATAAATATTGGTATTGTCAAAGGTTTCATAAGGAAGACAATAAAAATGTCAATGTAGAAACACTGTTAAAACTTTTAATTAAAATATGAATTCAGGTGTTCTTTGTTTGTGGTTTCTCAACTGGGTTTCAGGTTACCTTTTCTCTGTGTAGCTTTGCATAATTGAATGCATAATCCTACAGCCTAAGTAGAATTTTTCTTTTATATGTGATATCAACTGTGAACAAAAGAATGTGCAAACATTATAATTCAATTCGGAAAATACATGCCACGTTATGAATGTGTAAGGGTGAGATTCTGTTATTCTTGTCCGTTTTTCCATTTGCCTCTCCATCGCATTTTATGTGTATGTCATTTTCTCATGTGTTGTTGTCTACGTATTCATGAAGCCTTGAATTGTGATGCATGTTAATGAGTACGCAGAAATAAACTGTGCCATTGTCTAAGAAGCAAACCAATTTTGCGTGGGCGCCTTTTGACGTCGTTGTTAGTTGAGTTGGTGAAAATTTTGACAAGAGTGTTGTGCGAATAATGTCACTTCTAAAAACGAGAAAGAAAATAAATGATAAATAGACCAGAGACAAGCAAAGTGAAATACACGAATGTTTGAGTTACCAAAATTTAGAACACCAACAGTGCCGGATTAAACCCTGTAGAGGCTCCTATGGAGTCGAAATCTCGGGGCCCCCCTCGCAAATTATCTCTTAATACGTCGAGATCAAATCAAGCCCTAAAAGGTGTGGGGCCCATATGCCAGTGCCTACACTGTCTGTTCGGTAATCCGGCACTGAACACCAAAAGATGTGAAGATAAAGTTGTCGTCATACAATAATTTACGACAAAATCCTCTATTAATGGAGCAGATGGTGATTCGGAAAGAGAGAGAAAGCATTAATCATAACACAGAGAAGTGTTGTTGTCGGAAACATATCTGCCTGCACTGTGTACATCGAACTGATGCATACGAGCGACAGAACCACAAAGCAGATCCTCATTGTTGTAAGCGACCCAGCCGACACTGAAAGGGTAAAGAAGAATATCTGTAACAAATAGATAGCATAATGCTTGCAATTCAGACCGTTGGAAGAAATACGAAACTGAATATCCGTATTAACTAGCTCATATTGTTATCATAGGAATGAAAGAAATACGATCGCACTTGGGGTTCAAACAAGTTTTACATTTAAATGATTACCCGTTGAGCAGCAGGGAGGGTGAACCCTACAAATGGGATTCGAGCAAACATATCTAAAACAAAGATTTCACACGAAAAAGATTTCAAAAAACGTCAATAATGTCAAACTGAAACCTCTAACTTTCCGTGATGAAATCACCGGGGTTAGTTCGCGCTGTTACTTCGCCGTTGACATTCGTGTTTATAAAGTTTTGTGAGTAATCGTTTATGTAATCGTGCACGCAATTTTTGTTAGCCCACCCTCCCTGCTGCTGTGGTTTTTATCCAAATATTGTATCAAGTCCGTTACGATATCTCGACCTCGGATCATGTAAATTTATTGTTATAAAACCAACTTGTGCTTTTGAAAAAAAGTGTTTGAACTTAATCATGTCCATGTCACCTGAACACCAAGTATAATAAATATTTTGCAGCGTATGATTATCAACTCCGTTAAACACAACTAAAATATTACAGTTATCTCTGATCACTTTTGGAATTTGTGTATAACGCAGTGTAACGTAAATCACGTCTGTATTTTTATGTCTACCTCGAGAAAATATCCTAGCTGGATTTGATTGTTTGTCCAGCATAACATCATCCTATACTACTAAATTATTAATACTTCCATCCAGATCATCTACAGATGGCGCTTCATCAATATCGGTGATAAAATCAATAACGTCACTTTCTTCATTTAAAAATTTTGCATTTTCATTAAAATCTTTAAGTACTTCATAGCATAGCTGGTCATCTACAGATGGTGCTACTAAATACAATTTATCCCACTTGAGCCATCTCATTATCAGATTAAGCAATAATTGTGTTTTACCTGATCCAGATGGACCTATTATTATCATCCTGATAGAATTCGGTAGCGCTGGATGATGTTTTACAGGCTCTTGTTTTCGTGTCGCAGAAAAGTCAATTATATCCATATAATAAATAATATGAATTTATATTGTGTTCGATGCCGTGCAGCCACGTCCACCACTGGATTAACAACAATAATAACAAAAAATACAAAAACGCGCACTTACAGGTAAGTGTGCTGAGTGTGGCACAAAAAAAAAAAAATATAAATTTATTTCAAACACAGCGACAGGAAGTGATATTGCTGCTTCGTTGGGAAAATTACCAGGATTACCGTGGGCGAAATATCCCGGGGAAAAACACTTACCGGGTTATAATTATTTTGGGCCTGGGACTCGTTTAGATATTCGTCTCGACAATCAAGACCAACCTCGACCTGGAGAGCATCCAATAAATAAGATTGATCAAGCGTGTTACGTTCACGATATCGCTTATCGAAGTAAAGATTTACAACAACGACATCTCGCCGATATCAAATTAATTCATGCCATAAATAATATAAAAGATAAATCATTTCGAGAAAAATTAGCTGCTTTTCTGGTAAAAGCTGGTATGAAAGGCAAAATTATGTTAGGGGCTGGGTAATTAATTATATGATTATTATAATGGAGTCTATTTATTATTCCCCGAGAGGATATTGGAAGGGCAAAGCAGTGATTAGTAAACTCGCCGACGCTGCACAGGTTTCATGTGCTGTTGCTGCAGCGTGGTTAGCACGACAAGCAATATGGCAAATTTATCTACCACCACCTAAAAAAATTCAGTATGCACATTTTGATGTCAACGTTCCCAATGAAGTTCATCAAGCAGATATTTTATTTTTGCCACATGATACTATTAAAACACGTGGATGTCAATCACGCACATACAAATACGCGCTAACTGTCGTTGACGTTGCAAGTAGATATAAAGAAGCAGAATCACTGTCAACAAAAACAGCAACTGAAGTTGCATCTGCGTTTGAACGAATTTATCAACGTGGTGGTCTACGATGGCCACGGTTGCTACAGGTTGATCCTGGCAAAGAATTTCTTGGTGCAGTATCATCGTTGATGAAAAAACATAATGTCAAAATCAGACGAGGACACACCGAAATTCATCGTGATCAGGCAATCGTTGAAAGATTTAATCGAACACTCGCTGAGCGGTTATTTGGATACCAGTATGCGAAGGAAATAATTTATACAGATACAAGATCTCGTGAATGGGTTGCAAGATTACCAAGTGTGATAGCTGCGTTAAATAATGAAATTACTCGTGCAACTTCTATGAAACCTTCTAATGCAATCACAAAAAAAATATATACCCCGTAGCGATGGCTACGGACAACAACGTGAATCTTCCTCTCAACCAGTGTTAGGTAATGTAACTGTAAGATATTTATATGAACCTGGTGAACTTGAAGGCAGTAAAAAAAGAGCAACTGATCCTATCTGGAGTGTGACTACACATAAAATTTCTAGCGTGGTTAGATCCACGGGTAGATCCGCCATCTACAGACTGGATTCAACTGCTTCTCAGCGTGGATTTGTACGCGAACAATTACAAATAATTCCTGAGGACACACGATTACCACCACGTTCACTTTTGTAAACTAGCGCCCCTGCGTCGATTGCATTCAAGACAGGTCAGCATCACATTATCACGTGTGTGACCAAGATCACTATTAATTCTGTCTACGGTAAACTGTCTTGGATTATTACTCGAATATTCCCATAGCATATTACAGTTACAACTTGCACAATGATTATTCTGTCGTTGTTTTAGCGTCATAATAAATTCAACATCAATATTAAAATCACGATTATTTTTTTTGTCACATTGCTTATAACCAAATAGTTTTTTCTTATTACGCCAACAACAACTTCGTTGTTGTCGCCAGAAGTTTGATTATTATTTACAATAACCCTGTGTAGTTGAGATATTCTCCTGACTCTAGATACTGCTAGATAGACTAAATTTGATCACTCGATTCTGTCATCGATAATCCAGATATTTGTATCAGTAATAGTTAATCCTTGTGACGAGTGAATTGTTATAGCATATCCCAGTTTCCACTGTGAGTTATTCATACTCAACGAGCTCTCAACAACATCAACATCAACTAAAACAATATCATTTAATACGAGATTTTGTTTTTCATTTGTTCCTGGAATATCAACTTCAATATTTTGTCGTCGAGTATCTGCTGGGCGATAACATAATGGTACAGGTAACGTTGGAAATCTTTCCTTGTGACGCAGGAATAATTTATCTTGTAATTCATCACGAACTATTTTCTACTCGCAACTATCAAATCATTTGGTCTCCATAAATTCCAAAAATCAATTACAGGAGTTTCTGGAATTATTTCACGCATTATCTCACACTGTATTTTATCTGGCTGTAGTCTGATTAATCTCTTAAATTCTTTTAGGGGTTCATCAATAGCTCTATGACCATCATTTATTTCTTCGTAATAATCCACAAACGATTTTAACCACTCGTGAGGAGACTGCCCAACGAAAGGTGGTGGTTGACCGTGATCGCCACACATAATTATCGCAGTATTTTTCGTTAATAACCAATCAAGAAATATTTTCAGTGTTTCCAACGACACTGTGCAGATTTCATTCCAAATGATGATTTTGGGAATATATTTCTCACCCATTCGTTCGGGTGTCCACGTATCTCCACACCATCTAAAGAAACTATGATACGTACATGATTTTACTCCTCGTTGTTTTATTTCTCTTGCTAGTCTGTGTGTAGGTGTCAACACAATCATATCTAAACTCCGAAATAATTCAATCGCATGTGTTGTTTTACCAGATCCTCCATGTCCATTGAGATAAATGGTTTTATGTCTAGACACGGGATCAAATACACATGGTGATGTTGATACTGGTATTTGATTGTCATTACCGTAGTATGTCTCCGCGATATCAACATCTGCTGTTTCAGAATAGTCGAGTATACTTTCTTGTTTTATTCGCCACGATCCCCATTCGCCACTACCGAGTAACGGTTTTACCAAATCTAAATATTTTTTATCTACATAAAATGAATCCGTAGCAACTCTGACAGCGTAACAAGGAAATCTATTTATCATCGATAATAAATTTATAGAAACGTAAGCGAGCATGGAAGATCTTAAATGAGTAAATTGCGGTGACTCATCATCAATATAACTCACTACTGTACCTAGTTTGGTTCCATCTGACAAATAAGCATTGCTTCTGCTTATAAATGTTCCTTTGTTCGTTGTATCAGTAATTATAAAATCTAACTCAGCATCATCCATGATCAATCTTGTACAATGCCGTTTATGATCATACGAACCACCTTGAGTAGATTTACCGATTATTTTTCTACCGAGATCTTTTGCAACTTTATTTTCGTAATCGATTGTATCCCAATCCGTCAGTGGTGAATGTTGCTTTTCTTGTGGTAGCCAAACTTGTTTCTGCGAATGATATGATATAATAGCTTCACTTACGCTCAACGACACTAAAATTCCAGCATCAAGCATGTACCGTAATAGCACCGTTGGAACCCAATGTTTTTCTGAGAAATTTCTACTAAACCACGCATAAACGATCGGATGAAGATTATCACGAAACTTAAATGATTTTACACAAGCAAATCCAGTTAAATCAAAATCAGGCAATGGTCCATTTATCGCAACTCTTGTCATTTCATGTGTGGGATGTCCGAATCTTTTGAAATATTCAGAACATTCTCCGTATCCAAGAAAACTTCCAGGATAACACGCAACCATATCAACCGATATAACTTTACGATGATCGTATTTGGTATTCCATAATCCGCCATGGCCATAATCGACACAACTACGTTGAACATCTTCAAGAAATTCTGATCGTGTCGGCGACCATGAATTTTTCTTCTGAGCAAAGTGAGCCGCAACTGATGGAACTGTAAAACAATGATTTAATAATTGCTCAACTTCAACATCATCAGAATTATATTCACTCCCAAGTCGTTGTGCAAGATTCTTCATTTCTTCATGGAGAGATTCTCTACGGTAAATATCTCCGTTAGGTTTTACAAATTGATCGTAATATGCGGATTCTGAACTCTGAAATAACCAAACAGATACAGGATCGTTCTTACTGATATCACTGATAGCATCGAATATATAATCGTCATAAAATTTAACTGTCCTATCTCGTGGAAATATTGTTACAGCATCGGTCCATGCATGTGCATTATGATCAATGATTGTTATTGGAGTTCCATTTTTTGTATATTTCTGTTTGTACAAAATTTCTCCGGTTAGTGTTTTTACTGTTATTGGAAATCTTAATTTCTTTTCTAGCTTAGCAACGTCACTGATAGATGCTCCGGTATCTCTAACTGTTTCTGCCCACTCGTTTATTTTTGTGCGTCTTATATCCGTTAAACCGTTTCCGCGTATTGCTTTTGAGAAATGTTCCATAACTCGTTCAGCTACGCAATTTATTCTTGAAATATTCATCGGTTTAAGATCCCCAACGCTGGGTTTATTATTTAGCGGATATATTGCATATATAACTGCCGTGACAGGATAATCTCGTTCATAATACGGTTTATCAATACCGGTAAGCACACCTGGCTTGGATTGTTTATTTAATGTAACAGTATTATTTCCAGTATGAAGTCGTACAGGTTCGCGTTTGTCACGAATAATCCAAGTATCATCGTCTGTCTGCACAATGAATTTTACTACAATAATATATCGCTGATTATCAAGGTAGTTAATAATATTTTTACCTCGCTCGTCACTCATTCTAGCGTCGACAACAACACCTTTGTCGCTCATAATCCTGAATGTCGACCAAGTATGAGCAGCACCATCATTGTGAAATTCTTTTTTGCCTTCACGGATACGATCAGTTATATCACTATTTATCAGAGCCAGATCTTGCATGGAAAAATTAAATTCAGATTTTGGTAATTTGTCAAGATCAAATCTTGCGGTGGAAGGTTCAATTGTGGATAATCTCTCAAATTCCTCCATACTATATTTAAGACAAATATATGTTTAATTAAACTTTGATTATATATATAATGATTCAAACAAACAACCAGTGCCGATGGCTCATGATTGGATTTTCAGCTCCTTGTAATAAATCATACGTAAATGAATTCTGTGGCCAACATATGCAAAGTTATCGTAGAGGGGGTCTAGGACCAAAACTGTGTTTACGATGCGGTGTTGGAGTCAGAGGAGAAACACGGTTGTGTGTAGCGTGTGGTGGTAAAAGATACAGAGAGTTGAAACGATATTATGATAAGAAATCGTCAGGTGAGTCTCCGTTGAAAACCGCTGAAGACTATCTGGCCAGATTTCAAGATTATCATTTAAACAAATAATATTATATATAAAATGGAATTTGCTCAGCATCCAATATTTAAAAATTATGAAGCTTCTCGTGATGGTGTAATTAGAAACTGTCAACGAAAAACCCCAGTTGGTAATGTTGATAATACTGGTTATTTCAGATTTAATGTTGGGAGAAATAAAAGATATCTATCTTACATATTCGTGTTCGAGTGTTTTCATGGGGTCATCAAAGACGGACTTGTAATCGATCACATTAATTCAGACCCAAAAGATAATTCTTTAGAAA
The DNA here is from genome assembly GCA_016617855.1 of Megalonaias nervosa. Classification (NCBI taxonomy): domain Eukaryota; kingdom Metazoa; phylum Mollusca; class Bivalvia; order Unionida; family Unionidae; genus Megalonaias; species Megalonaias nervosa. Next base: position 183,293 of record JAECUM010095432.1, read on the forward strand.
ATTTACGTGTTGTTACACCAAGTCAGAATTTAAAATTCGGAAGAACCGGGTATAATAATAATTCTCCAAGATCAGTTATATCCACAAACACAAAAACAAATGAAGAAATAATTTTTCCATCAATATATGCGGCTGGAAAATATTTTGGTATCTGCCGTGCTTCAATATATTATGTTGCAAATAATATTACTAAATGAACTTATTCAGTTAAATACGATCAAAGGATCACATTTAGGTATGTATAATTAAGAGAGATAAATCCGTCATCGCTAATAGAGCAATCAAGTAGTTATCTTTCTTTTTTTTTTGTTATTGCTTATACATATTCAGTGATAAGAATCCGTCCCGTCGTTGATAGCGTAATCAGGCAGCTATGATACTACAGTCTAATCGTAGTGTTTAAATATCTCTCCAGTCCAAACATTTTAACTATATGGAAGTATTAACTGCAGAAAATATATCCTCAAACAAAACATAAAAGCCTCAGTCGTGATATTATATTCTACACATATAGATCTCAGCAGTCGACACTATGCTAAGGAATATACGAGAATAATATCGATCCAGTGCATTTACTAACACAGAGTTCTGGCCGTAACAGTGTTAAGGTATTTTAATAAAGCAGAAACGGCAGAAATATATAAAATTGCAGAATTTATTCAGAATCAGAATATTATTTTAGTGTCCGTGACATTGTCACTGGTTTCACAGTCACTGGTGAGACAGTGTGAATATTTATATACTTAAATTTAACTATAATTCATAACAGCTCCGATGGCCGTGTGGTTAAGGTGTTTGCGTGCAGATCCACTAGTGTAGACTCTCTGCCTGTTCGAGTCTCCAAAAATGCTAAAGATATATTATCTTGCATTCGGCGACAGATGCTATTATAGTGGGGGCGCAAGCCCCATGAGATTTCATGTACCCCCTCCACGTCAAACAACGTGGTGGGTGCAGTTTTGCACTTACCCCGGGGTTTGATTTGGGGGGGGGTACATGAAATCGCTTGCGTCCCCAAAATAAACAGCAGGATGATGTGAAGTCGCGACCTTGTGACCTCACTGAAGGATACCCACATAGGGACATTCAGAAAGAATGTCCGCTGGACCAAAAAGTCTCAATAAGGTGCCTGTGGACCATAAGACAGGTCTTAACCAATGAGAGAGTGCCCCGTGGGCTTAAGGCCCCAACAAGGGACTCTTAGGATCTTATTGGTAAAGGCTTTACCGGCAGAAGGTACCCGGTGGAAATGGCAGACTGAGCATCATAGCTGCTGTTTATTTTTGAATTTATAAAATATATATTTTAATTTTTATGTGATTCAGAAATAATATATTTTTATATCTATCTGATTCAGAATATATTTTTATATTTATCTGATTCAGAATATATTTTTATATTTATCTGATTCAGAATATATTTTTATTATAATAAAATTTTATTTTTTATGAAATTCCCATCAAAATTGTGACTTTTGGTCAGATTTTCTGAATTTGATGGGTACAGAATTTTGTACAGATTCTGTAAAATATTTTATTTTTTATAAATATATTATGATTTAGATTTTTTTATGAATTCTGTACAGATTTTATGAATCTGATATACCCAACAATATTGTGACTTTGGTCAGATTTCTCAAATATTTTATTTTTATTCAGAAATATTTACTCAGAAATCTATTTTTATTTAATAAATAATTTATAATATATAAAATAATGAATCACGAAAACATCACATCAATTATTTCTGCTATTAAGAAATTACAAAACAGCGGCGTGAAAATATCTGACCAGCTTGATCCTGAAAAAATAATGAGTGATTTTGAATCATTACAATTTCGGAGATCAGAAAATAGATACACCTTACCCGCCGATTATCGATTTATAAAGATAATTCAGCAGGCGATGTTACGATCGCTGGCGGCAATCGCTGATACGCAGGTGAAATTATTTGTTCCTCTTTCACGGGCCATCGAGCGGGTTAGGTTAGAATTATCTCACCAATACGAAACGAACAGGCTCGTACACGCTCGTATAAAACAGCTGAAAGATATCATGGCGATGACTGAGTTGATAAACGAAGACGCGGAAGAATTACTGGCTAAAGATAAAGACACTGAGTGTGACTGTAGTGACTGCGTCACTAGTGACACCAATCAGTGACAACGTCACCAGTGACAACGACGACTAGAATACCTACTTGTAAAGTTGTCCCAGCTGATTTTAAACCGTAAAAAAATAATTGTTGTATCACGGCCCAACAAAAAAAAATATTTTATCCTTGACGTTTCTTTTTTTTTTTTTTTGCTTGGTGTTTTCTACGATGACGCTCACGAGCGTACATACAAGTTTACATTCAGCGACTCCGACCTAAGATCGAGCAAGTGGCCAGACTGGTCAGTAAGTTTGAAATTTATCCGTGATAAGAGACGACTGTGACATCGCAGATAAACAACATTGATTGGTTCTGATACAATCAAATAACCTGGAGGGACTTGAGGTGTAAATGAGTAGAGAATGTATCCTTGTTGGGCCTGATTGGATTTATCAGTGTCAACTTGATAACTGCCGTCGACGACGTCACATACTAGATTGACAGCGATCGTTGATGTGATGTTGACGATACCCGGTGAGACATGACGGTGTTCGTTGTACGAATTATTATTGTATCGGAGGATACTCGCTTGTGGGGCTATTTTTCTCCACGATTCGAGGATTTTTGGAGATGTATCTGCGATGTTAAGTTCGATTTTTGGAATAATATTATAATCTTGAGATCCTGTTAAGGCTAAGATTCTTTTTGTATCAAAACGTCCAGGTAAAACACCAACACCATATTTTTTAATAAATCATTTTTCAGTAAATTTAGCGTTTTCATCTATTACTTTTATCATATGTGTATAGTCAGATATTACCGCATTTAGATGCTTAATTGAATCAATAATATTTTTTTTTACATCATCGTTGCAATTTGTTGTTAAATCAATAATTAAATTTTTCACGTGTTCATGAATCCTACTAAATTCATCTTTGATTGGGTCAAGTAACACAAAAAAATTATAAGTATAAGATATACCGTCATCTTCTTTTCTTAAATCATAAAATTTTGGTAATAAAAATATTGTTTGTCCATCATCGGTGATAAAACATTCATCAACGTCCCATGGATACTTTTTTCTGTATTCAGGTGTTTTCATAAATGTTTGCTCCGTCGTCAAAAACTCATCTAAACGTGGTTGCGGCGGACCTTCATAACGAGGCTCAACTTCAGGCCAACCTAACACAGTTCTAATCGAAGACTGATACATATCAACTTGATAATCCGGTGATAATATTTCAACGGCTGACGACAACGTTGCTTCGTGGACGGTAATAGCAATCTTTGATTCTTTTCCTGTGATGGATTTAATTCCACGCTGGAATTCTTCATTGATCTGTTCTATTTGATAACTTCCCGTTGGAATACTAACTACTTGCCAATCTGGTATTCCGTCGTGTTTATTTTTATTTGCAAAGACTAATGAATTATTCGGTTGTAGTCCACCAAACGACGTTGACCTAATATTGGGCCAACTATAATAAACCCGTAATTGCGCTAACGCTATCTCGGAAGCTGGAATTGCAGTTGGAAAATTAATACTGAATTCAGGCGAAGTTGAACTCGCCGATATCATTGTGGTTCTTACCGGAGCAGTATTAGTGACGATCTGTTGTAGTAATTCCCTTGACTCAGCCATTATTATACTATTATTGCTTTAAATCACCGACGACATTGTCGTCGAATACTTCATTGTAGATCTTTATTGCGATACTAAATTCTTCATCGGATATTATTCCGTCATTGAGTGACGAAGAATCAACGATGATAATTTGGAATTTGCGGTCGTTGCTGTGTGTAATTTCATCATGTACTCGTTTAATTTTCACTCGTGCACGTATTTATCTTTTTCGCGATTATATTAAATATTCCAGCGATCGACGTTGACAATGAAACAATGATTGTTACAACAATCGGCGCCGTCATCGTCGCTAGCGATGCTAATACTACGCCGGTTCCAGCAACTAGCGTAGAAACCGAATAAACCATAATATCAACGACGGTTGCACGTTTACGATACTTCTTTATTTTCGCTGTATAATTATCGATGATGGTTTTTAATTTATTCTGCCATGTTATTACTTGATCGTATCTGTATCTGTTAACGTCTATCATTATACTTTAGTTGTTGTCGCTGTCTAAGACAACGGAGGTGTTTCAGCTACAAATTATATGCACCACCAGTAAGACGCCGTGGTTAATTTTTTATCATCTGATACCAGCATAAATATTTCTTCGGTATCTTTATTTAACACTACAGATACAGTCCCAGAAAAATTATCGGTTGAATAACGCCATGAAAATGTAGTAAATATTATAAATTTTGCAGAACTGAACACGGACAACCTGTACACACCGGTTACTTCTGCGGTATGTTTAATAGTGTTATTTTGCGGTGTCCACGTCAATGATCCTGATGATACCGTGTACAATATATTATTAGCTCGTCCGTGAGGAATTTTAATCAGATTAGTTTTTTGAACGATATTAGGAATTCCACTGAGAATATCACTGAGTTTTGTATTAATGTCGGTGAGTTTAATATCAACGGTTGGTGGACTTCCAAAAAAATCATTAGTAGTTCTGTTCACGTTTCTGCGAAAATTCATAAACAGTTGTACATGATTAAAAAATTCAGTTTTAAATGCGATCATTCCATCATTGATCGTCGACAACGAAGTTGTCATCGGAATATTGTTATCGTCTACATATTTTTTTGTTGCAGCGTCGAGATTATCCGTAGGTTCTCCAATGTTGGTAATTTTATTATTGTTCATGTTAATGACGCTATTCATTATATCACCGGTTTTTAACAATCGTTCACTTATGCTATCTCGGATCGACGATGGACTAACAACGCTAGGAACAAGTTTGCCCTCTTTGTCATATACAGCAATGAGACCTTCTCGCGATAATCGATTGCGAATAATAATATCGTTGATGGAAATATTACCTGTCATCAATTTTCCTGCACGGTTTTGAAATATAACAAGTTCGTTTGGATCAACGTTGGCAAGATTGAGCATGTCAGATAATTTGTCATTGATCTGTTTTGTTACTTGCTTGAGTAAGTCTTCACCGGGTGCTTGTTGGGTTTTAGTTTTAGCTGATCTTCCGTAGATATCTATCATTATATGATTAGCGATTATTTAATGTATATTCATGTACAACTTTATGAGGCGGTTTCGTTGATCTTGATACAGCATCAAGTACTGCTAGTGCTTCACGGCCACATATTGGTGGATCCGTTAATGTTTGTGTTGGTAGCGTTGAATACCAGATTGGAATATTTTGAAATCTACCGATATATTTTAAAAATTCTTTTGGTGGTGCCAACCCATACGAATCAAAATAAATAATTCCACGTGGATCAATGGCATATGCGACCCAATGAGTACCTGGCCCCGTTGATGAATCAAGATTGATAATACCTGTTTCTGACAGTGCCGGATTTTTCGGTAATTGATCACGCATAAAAACACCTCTAAAATTCTTTATATTTAACTGATTAGCGGCGTTGATAAGATCAAAATTCGATAGTGGAACTATCGTTGACGACGTCATCGTTGAATCCCTGGAATTCTTAATCAGCGCCCCCAAACGTTGTTTGGTCGAGACCCTGGAAGTCTCAGACCGTGACCTTTTCGTTTCCTTTTTTTTAATCCTTTTCCAGTTGCTTTCTTTAGAGCCATTCCGGCCGCAGTTCCAACTGCACCTAACGCAGCAGCTTTTGCAACAGCTGGAGCGGCTGCGGCTATTAATGCTGGGATAGCTGCGAGAAGCGGAAATATTCCTCGGTTTTAATAGCATCCTTGATGGCGCCCACGGAAAGATTTAATGGTATTCCTTTATTGGCGTGTTTAGCTTCGTTGAATCTCTTAAATTGACGTTCGGTCAACGATAATTTATTTGCGCCGGACATTTGATCGTGTTTTAATGTTACTTTTGTTCCACATCGTGATGCCGACGACGATTGTAATCGTTTAATCTGACCCGGGGTCAGACTGACACTAACATGATGATATGACATTTATGATATATTTCTGACTTCTAAATGTGATGACTGCGTCACAGACTTAGGTCAGTAACGTTTGCATATTTTCTACTGGAGCATCATCGATTCTCATACGGCCACCAACACCTTCAAGCAACATTGTTTTATCGGATAATATAACGGCGATTGCTCTGTAATTAGGAACATCTCCAACAACTCTGTTAACGCGAGCTCGAAAATGTATGTCAACGACAGACTGTCTAAACAAATCCAAATGCTCCAGTGAAAAGTAATAAATCGGATATAGCGTTGTAAAATCTAGCTGTGATATTTGTAAACCAGTATCAATATTTTGATCACGTCCCATATACGACATCAGACGATGATACGCACGTGCTACATGATTTAGCTCAAAATTCAACAATATGTCCTTGGAGGGCTCTTGATGTCCGTTTATCCTCAGCGAAACTTCGGAAACACCGAGTTTATCAAATATCATTGCACTACGCGTTTGATCATTTACTCGTGCAGCATTTTGAAGCGTAACGAATATATGTCGCGGCGCAAAGATATCTTGTTGTGATGCTATCTGCCATGTAAATAAACCATTAATTGCACTTTGAACAGCATCTGTGGTTGTTGTTAACCAAGACAACGTTGACTTGCCGCCGCTGCTCATAAAAGCGAGTAACCGATCTTCGACTGACATCGCTGGGGTCATTACTGGCATCCACAATGAAAGTTTTGTCAGTATTACTTTACCAGCATCACCGGCAGGTCGCCATATTGCATCATCGTCGGTTGCTTTTCGTACGAGTACAATTGTATGTTTGGCTCCAAAAATGACCTTTCGTACACCTCTACAGAATCCAAAAATATGTGATAGTGGAATCGCGCAAGAAAATCTTCTGTTTCCACGTTGCAACATTGCTCGACGTGGTCTAAATCCTCAGTTGAAATCTACATCGACATTAATAATCATACTTTGCACGTCCACGTCAGCGTTTCTGGCAAAGTTTCTTGGTCGTCCTATTTCATACTGGTTGTATTCAGGATGATTAGAAGTATCTTTGGAAAACATAATTGATGGACCAGCTGATCTTGAATAATCGTCGCTGTATCTTGCAAGGCCAAGTATTGTCGTGGCGACGTCAACATCTTTTTGAATCGATTCAATATTTCTTCCGTCGATCATGTACGTAGCACTGTCGAACAACGCCATGATACCGTTGTTAACAAAACCAATACTGACATTGGCGCCGTATTCGGTATTATCTATTTTTAAAATTTCGCCTTCTACTTCGATGAATGCTTCAGCGGGTAATAAATATCTACTCGTATCTTGAACCTGTAATTCAATTCGTCCGCGCTGATTTGGCATTCGCGCATCGTAAGAATAATATTGATAATCACGCACAGACTCATCCTTGAGAGCCGGTGCGTCCATGTCAAATGCGGGATCAGATATAACTTTGAACATGTTATGTTATTGGTCATCGTCTAATACGAAGACCACTACCTGCCATCAAACTTGCTGCTACATTTTTTCCCCGTCTTCAGCTAACTCTGCTAGTTTTTGATTTGCAGCTTGATTTATTACTTTACTAACACTTGCAGGCATCGCTTCAGTGCTGGGTAATTTTACCGATGGCTGAGATTTTCGTCGTATTAATCGTGCTAGTCTATCCTTGATGGCAGAAAATATTTCACCGGCGACGTCACCAACAGTACTAATACCTTTTTCACGAATAACGTCAATAGCTTTCATGCCTAATTGCTTTGTAATCGGTATTGCTTTTGGGACTATCCTCGAAAATAAACCCTTAACAACATCACCGAATCCATCGACGTAAAATGTCTCGTATACAGGTAATCTTGAATTTACCACCCTGACCATGATTGGTCTACGTTGATTAGCGTGTATGATCATCTATTATAATAATTAATTATTTAACTGCTTAATCGCTATAATAATCATCGGTAATTTCATTAATGAGAGACCGATACACGTTAATATCCATAACGCAACCGGTAAATAATCGTTGACAAATGGATGTGATTTCGTTAATAATTTCTGGAGAATTATTACCAGCTCGTTTTCCACCAACAAGAATTTCTAATCTGTCTACGTTAGTTGTCGGAACAAGTAACAAGACCACTTTGTGAAGTTTTATTTCGAGTGAGACCACTTCCAGTTTTGTCTTTAAGATAAGATGCAGTGCGACCAGGTTGTTCTGGTTCGTCAGGGTTTTTTTTGTTTCATTATTTTTTCTACATTTTGTTTAAACTTATTAAAATCATTTATATCTTTTGCATCTATAATTTCTTTGTTTTTATTAACGAGATACGCAATAGCAACCCAATCATCAAAATTCCTAAAATCCCTAACGTACTCAGGTTTTAAGTATTTATCTCGTTCATCGTGTTTTGATGCAATCATCGCTGAGTAGGATGGGTCTTTGAGATCGTCAACGACATCAGGTCTAAAATATATATTTATTGAAGTTTCTTTTCGTTTTCGTTCTTCTTTTAGTTGTTCCTCTTCTTTTAGTTCTCGTTCTTCTTCTAGTTGTTCTTCTTTTCGTTTTTGTTCTTTTTCTAGTTGTTGTTGTTGTTGCATTTTCTGAAATGCCAATGTTACATTTTTTATAGCTGTATTGTAATTAACATATCTTATGTCGTCACTTCGAGCTTGATCAACATTGAAATGTAAACGAAAAATCCATTTGTACCATTTATCACGATCCATTTTTTCATCAACATATTCAGGTTTTAAAAGTCTTTTTCGTTCATCGTAAGATAAAAAAGCAGTTTCAGCTAAATCATCTATATTAAGCTTTGCAATGCTGTTAATGAAAATATCATTAAGTCTATGGGATAATTTAATTTTAACTTGGGCTTCTGGTTCTTGCTGAACATCACCTTCTGCTTGATCTGTTTCTTCAGTTAGTTCCGCAGCTATATCGGCAGGAAGTTCTCGTAGAATTTTCTTTGTCTTTTTATTTCGCTCCGCTATCTTTTTAGTTTCTTTTGCCGTTTCTTTTAACACAGGAACAATGCCTTTAGTGGTTTCAGTGATGGGTTTAAATAATTGCTCTGCGGATTCTGTAAACTCTTCTTGTGTTTGTTGACGCGCTTGTAACTGTTGCCTGACAGAATCACGGACAGGTAGATATTTCTTAATTGCTTTTAGTCGTTCTCGAGCTAATCTTGCTGAGTGAGCTTCACCGATCATTATTATAATTGCAATGGTTTAATTACAGCAGCAGGGAGGGTGGGCTAACAAAAATTGCGTGCACGATTACATAAACGATCACTCACAAAACATTATAAACACGAATGTCAACGGCGAAGTAACAGCGCGAACTAACCCCGGTGATTTCATCACGGAAAGTTAGAGGTTTCAGTTTGACATTATTGACGTTTTTTATAATCTTTTTCGTGTGAAATCTTTGTTTTAGATATGTTTGCTCGAATCCCATTTGTAGGGTTCACCCTCCCTGCTGCTCGTTGGAATACAAGTAAAAGAACAGTATCATAAAGGGTCGGGGCACGTAAATGTGAAATTATTAGCTTTAAGATCTGGGCGAATCAAAGACGCGAGACATATCAGTCAGGATATATTTCCGTCCGTCGATAAATGCCTCGAACATCCCCAAATATTGAAGGCCAAGGAGTTTATAGGTCAGTGTCACAGTGATCAATTGTTTAAATTTCAGGTGAGTGGTTAATTAATGAATAATATTTTAACACAAGAATGGGGTGGCTTAAAGATCAAAGATCAAGGTCACATGAGGTTGTTTGGTTCTAACCACGCAGCGACATAGTCACATGTGAAACGATGAGTTTATCTATTCTGCCTTGAGTAAGTAATAATTATTCTTCTTATAATGGTCTTATTTACTTTTGTTATGTGGTGATACACTGCGTAGAGTCAGTCAGTATATTTAGTGTCCAATAGAGTTATCGGGACTGAACCTATGTTTATAGGTTTTTTCTACTTTGTTTCCTTTAAACCAACACTTTCATTCTAACTTTACCTTTATATAGTTTAGCATAGTTTAGGTATTTGGGCGTTATTTATTGGCAATATTTTCGTTTGTATTATTACGGCATTTCGTTTAATGTATTGTACTTTAATAGAAAACTTTTAAAATAAAAGACACCGTTCTTTAAGCATGGCATGTCACTATTTCCCATAATTCCGAAAGCAATTTAAAAACAGTTCATTCGATTGACAGTTAAATGACTTCTTTTGATTCTCACAAGTTGTGGAAGGCATGACTGCATTTTGACTGGGTCTTACCTCCTTTCAAGACCCATGGAACCTAAAGAGAGGTGGGAGATTCTAAGCTACAACTTTGCATGATCATATAAGACAACTGTATTGACTTTTTTCTCTCTAGCGTTTGGAATCTGCATCTCATTCCGTGTTTGACTCATCGATGTTAAGGTCGTCAAAACCATGTAGAGTGGGGCGTCGCTGTAGTTTTGTACAAACTTCTAACGTTTAAATGGAAGGCAGCACTCACTCACAAGAAAAGAATTTGCCCACTCTTTGCGGGGAATTTGCACATAAATATTTCACAATATACTATGGTTTAAGGTGAATAACAAACTCGTAGTGCGAAAGTATTACCAAATCACCCCCTCGTGTTTACATTAAACGATGCCAATAAACGCAAATTCAGATTGTTTCTGATATTATTCTATTTTACTCATTTTAAATCCCAAAAATAAGAATTTCTTCATATGTCAAACGATGTTTTTGTTTTATGCTCAAGAAGATGATTATTTGTTTATAAATAGAAAATTAATATTTACTTACCTTGTTGTCTTACCTCGTCGAAAGATGTCCTTCTACTGCTTTAGGGCGTTGTACATTCGTATTTAAGTTCCTCATTTGACACAGTTTAAGTGTCACATGACTCGAAGCTCATAATCATAGTTTGTATTCAAGTTCTGTTTCCGCAATCACTTTGCGGGAAGAAAGACAATATTGTGCGCAAAGAAACTACCAACCAAACACATAATACACAGGTAGACGTATCTTACATATATTGAAATAGTTATCAACCAAACTCTGTCAATATATAACACACGTAGACATATATTACATATATTGAAAATGTCAGATAATATTAGAGCTCTCTGGTCAATTTTACACCAATGAAAATTTAACACCCGATGCATTATATAAACAGTTCAGTATTAAATGGCGATGATTCAATAATCCGTTTTGTTCGTGCCAGCATCCGTGAATCAGATTTGTGCATGATTCTAACTGCTCTCTTAATTCCTACAACGTTTGCGTTTTCTGAATGAAATTAACGTTACATGGCTTGTACAAGTGAACAGTGTTGCAGAATTGACGTGACCATTTCGATGGGCTTGTGGTGGTTATAGTGTGTCATTTAAACTACATCCCCTATGTGGCGTAGTTAGTTAAGGATTCAAAAGACAAAATACATGGAAAGGTAATATAGATCAAAGTTTGTCTAATTTGTAACCCTCGGTTACACTTTTACGCTACTTTTATTGATTCCTACCAATTAGGTCACACCAGTGTAAAACACATACGGATATATTCATTAAATAGTACATATATAAACTTCCACTTTATTCACGCTAGCATTATAAAACTGTCGTCGATGCATCCTTCATGCTTCAGGAAACTATATGGAGCCATTAACATTTAACTGCTTCAAGTGTGGTAGACAAAACAGAAATAGAAACACGCGCTTTAATATGGCGTTAAGAAGGATCTGACGGATCAGATGTTGCTTACGTATATTAAAGAAAACTCGAGTTACTAAACATGCCTCTGCTTGGCTAGAAGTTGTAAGTGCAATATGTTAATCATGAGATACAGTGATTATTGAAGCAGACCAAATTTAGTGTTTTACTCTTATCGAACAATATGGTTCTTTACCCGTATCACACAACAGAGTAATTTACACGTAACATGTATCACACAATAGAGTCCATGACCAGTATCACACAATATAGTTTTTACTCGCTTCTCAACCCATATCACACAATATATGGATAATACTTAATACCTATTGACTGACTGTTTCATATTTTACCTTACAATCAATAGATTTTTCCTTATTCCAAGAGCAAGCCATCTACAAAAATGTTGTTCTAGGTTTTTGATATAGCAATAACGTTATTGTGCAGAATCCACATTTCTTCTTTCAGTCACAATAACCTTTGACTTTATGGGCCCAAATAGCGAAAGGAGTTTTATTTACCCCAACTGTAGGTGGTAAACAAAGCGTTTTATCTGTGGACAGAGGAGAAATCGGGATTTGTGTTTTAGCAAACTTGGCAACAGATTGATGGACATATATAGGTTCTGCCATATGGTTGGTATATGACCCACCCACCCACCCCCCACCACCACCCCAAGAGTGCTATACAATTTTAAAGCCTTTGTACACATCTACAGTCAACCCAAGTTATATCCCAAGGTTTCAACCATGTAAAAAATAATGAATGGTCTGATGGAAATACACAGAGGCTGAATGGCACAATTCTTACGCAGTTTTATTAGAAAAAAATAATGGGATAATAATATTTTTTTTTTTTTTTCATTATTACATTCCTGATAAAATTGCTTTAGATTTTTCACCATCAAGTACCTAAGAGATACTGCCTTAGATCTTTTAATCATCCCGGTAAATACTGCCGTAATACCATTCATGAGAAATACTGTATTAGATCTTTTCCGCATCCCATTCCTGATCTTAGAGCTATTTGGATACCTGGTCTAAGCAGCCTTTAATGAATTTCAAATTGTTGCTCGATTACAGTATATACTAGTAGTATATGGGGCCACATTAGCGTCAATTGAAATCCCCAGTCAAAAAGTTTGTGGGCCACTTTGGCGTCAAGGAGAATTTAACATGGGGAAATTTAACATGGAGTGAATGGGGAATTGAACATAGCTACAAGGGATTGGGCCACTTTAGCGTCAATGTGACCTTAACGTTAAAAATGGGTATATCAGAATTGGCGTCAGTGGGAATTTAACATAGCTATGTCACCTGGAGGTCAATGGGAATTGAACATAGGTGACATCATGGGGTTTATAGGGTCAAAACTATTTATAGGGTGAAATGTACTTGTAGGGACAAAGGGTTGATAGGGACAAACATAGACATACAGAAACAAACAAATACACATTCAAACACACAGAAAAGAGGACAGAGATGTTCCAAAGAAAGACTCAGAGACAGAATAGAGACTCCAATAAGAAAAGTCTCTTATATGGGTACAAAACATTTATTCAATTATATACATGGGCTCTCTGGCCTGTGCTATGGTCTAAGCACTACCCATTTAATACATACAAATTTGGACATTGAACAAATCTATTTACAAGTTATATAGTTCTTGGTTCTAGTAAACTAGTTTTAAAAATTAAAGTTCATCCCTTCCAAAAAGCACTTCATATGCAACTTATTTACATTTCATAAAAGAATGCCATTTTCTTTCACTCTACATTAAATGCTCAGTTTTAAGGAAAAGCTAAAACAAACAAAGTAACAAACAATCAAATAGGACAAAGTTCATGTTTCTCTTTTTATCAGTCACACACGTTGTTTCAAATCTGGTCAGCTACCACTTGTGTGGCCAGCGTAGATGTTTCCCATCACGTACTCTTTTTCATTCGTAAATCTGCTGTTATGTCCATTGTGCTAGGTAACCTTATCGATAAGCAGATCAATGGCGGTTATTGTCTTCTTCCAATGTAGGTACAACGTATTCCATATGAATGGTCACTTTTCCATCGGTGGTGTCAAATTTTTCTCTCATTGTCTGCACGCCTTCAATAGCCCGCAATAGTTTGGAAGAAGTTAATTCTGCAGATGTACTAAACCCGAAACATACAGGAGTGTTCAAACTGTCGTGATACATAGATAGGCTCAAACGACTTCGATCTTTGACTTGACACAGTCGTTTGAGTTCCTCTAACAGTGAGACAAATAAGTCTGTAATGAAACCTGCTGCTTCCTTGGCTGGAACGTCAGACGCAAAGTCTTTAAATTTCACCGTGTAGGTGTAAGTTGTCGTCCTAAATTTTCTCGAAGTCGCCGTCTGAATCATTTGGATGCTAAAATACTCCTTTAGGTCTACTGAATCATTTTCCTTCTTGGACGCACTTTGCTGTGACGATATGGTGGTGAAAGAGGTCAATGATGTTTGTTCCTTCTCTTTTTTCATCTACAGAGAGTGATCCATCTTTCTCGGTGTTTGTCCTCCCAATGAGATGTCGTTCTTGGAAGTCGTCCCTTTTTATACTGGGTGATATCAGCATGTCCATAAGGTAAAGTCTTGTAGTCTGGAAGTCCCACTGGTTGCACATAGTTTTCCATGGCGGTAGTAAATAAACAACTAAGATGTGGTACTGCATTGGTGATGTGATCGTGAGGCACAGCATCGCACTCGAATTTCTCGTTGGGCTTGAGTCTTACGCTCGATACTTGCTGTGTGAAGGGATTCCCATATTATATGCTGACCAATATCAGCGTGTCCGTACGGTAAAGTGAAGTGGTTGGGAAGCCGTACTCGCTTCTGGTACACGATTTGATAGACTTTCTCCAAGGGCCGACTGATGAATTGGTGTGTGGGTAAACGTATAGTCTTGTGCGGTTCGTTGGTGGTCACACTAAAATTTCGATCCTGTCCAGATTGCAAGGCTTCTTTCAGCACGCCAAAGTTCACCACTCGACTGGTGCGATAATTGAGAATCAATCCTTTCACATTACACTCGGTGTGCACTTCTCCTTGTGGGTCCCGGTATTCGTAACTGTAAGTTTTAGGACCGCCACTAGCAAAACTTAGAATCTTGTCGTCGGGGTGCTCGTCCGTCCAGGCTCCTAAACGGTCTCCTTCGATGTCAAGGTGCTGGTGACCTAGTCGATCGATGTAGATGCAACTGTCCGTGTCAAAGTACAGCACACGATCTCCTAAATGGTGCAACTCTTCTTACAATTTTAAGCGAGCATGGGCTGTCACGTAAGCCGCAATGATGACATTTCCAAATTCGTCGGCTTCTACAAAGTCCAATTATTCTTCGTAATTGACAAAGATAAAGTCCTCCCGAAGGACGGCCACGTGTTTCATGTATTTGGTTTTGTCGTGAATCATCTGGAAGTAGCGGGAAGGTTCTGTCAAATACTCCGTCTTGGGTAAACACGGTCGTTGTGCCATTTTGGCCCACAAGCAATTCAACATCACTTTGGGAAACGATCGACTTCCTTCGTTTTTCTCGATGTGGTCTAAAGTGATGCCTTCCTGCTCCAAATATTTCTCTTTGAATTTATTTTGGTCTTCGGGAGTGTGACACCAGGAAGGATAGCCACTGGCTTCTTGTTTCAGTTTTAAAAAGGCATCCACGTAGTCTGCGAAAATGACTTTCTGAGTCTCGTCGCCCTTGTGGTACTGTTCTGTCTTGGGAAAGTGGTAAATTTCATACACTTCTAGCAGTTGGCATCCCAGGTCCAGAGCTTTAAACAATTCCTCGCTAACCCACGTTCCCGTCAAGGCACGTTCTTCCTGAGTGTGCTGACAAGGTCGGTCTTGGTTACACGTTTCGGCGCAAGTACGGCACAAAGGAAACATCAGTTTTCCTTGGCAATGGTGAAGTAAAACGGGATGGTACAAGTTCGTGGGAGGCAAGATTTTGCACTTGATCAGTCCTTCGTATCGTCGAATGTTGTCCAGGTCAATGTGTTCCGTCAGCAATTGCGGATGCCCTGCGGGAAAGTGACAATATTTGCACACGTACGGGTACAGCGAACACACGTCCAAGTATTTAATTTCTTCTCCTTTCTCCTCGTCAGCTTGGTACAGCAAACTGGTGGCATTCGTCCCTCGGGTTCAGTGGGTCCACCAGCTTGCAACTTTCCACGATGCGTTTAAACTCGGGATCAGTTTCCAATCGGTGATCGTACTCGTGTTCCCACATTTCCACCACTTGGCATCCTTGCTGTTGTAACTTCAAGCGCCGCTGACAAGTGGCCTCGTACAAGTCTTCCATGGTACATTGTAAAAACTGATTTTTAGGGTCACGTTGAGGGTAGCAGATGGGATATCCGTGAAATAAGCATCCGTTAAAAAAGTACAAGATCTTGGGGTTTCTTAAGTCCCAGCCATCCACCGAATACCTTCCAATGGTCTTCCATTTCGGGCATGTTCGCTCCATTTGTTATCCTTGTCGCACAAGTAATGTAGCCAGCGTAGGGCGTTGACCTAGTATTGACGTTTGACAAAGTTCGTCGTTTGAGGGCAGATGACAGCCAGGGTGATTTTAGGCATGAATCGTTGGCGGTACAATAAGGAACACGCTTTGGCAATGATGCGGGCTTCTTTCAAAGGATCAATCCCTCCGTGCTCCATGAACAGTTCTCGAACTTTTCCACAGCAACGCCGTAAAATGTCCACGTCGGAACGACAATATTTTAACATTTCTTCCTGAAAGTCGAAGGGGTCCGAGGCGTGAGTCTGATACCAAGTGTAGAAAGCTTCTCGTTGTTCCGTGCGCATGTTGTCAGGGTCGTAGTAGTGAGCCTCGGGCAAATAGGGCAGAACGGCGTGTTGATTGGCTTTGGTATTGAAAAAGTGCTGAAAATAACCTTTGGCCATTTCTGTCATTCCAAATGTTTTAGGCATTCGGCTCAAAGGCATGGCCAAGTAACTCACCGAATCTTTAAACTGCACTTGTCCCACTTGCGTGGAAATGATTTTGGCTCCGTTCAAAATGACTTTAGGACGTTCGGTACTTTGTTCCATATAGTATCTAAGAAGAAATTGTCCATCGTATCCCGAGAAATTGTGAGACATCACTGTAGAATGGCGATGACAATCTCCGTAATGTTCGATGTCCTCTTGGCTCCATGTCACGTCGATAGGGTTTAAGATCCATTGGGCGAAATCGGCCAACGTGTTAGGTCCCCGAAAGATTTTTTCACGTCTTCCAGGAATCTTGCTACAGTGAGGGCAATGACTAAAGAAAGGCTCTTGGATGCAATTCTCGCACGCTCGGTGAGCCACGCAGAAATTAGGAATGTGAATACCGGTCTCTTGCATGCATTCGAAATCGAAAAAGATGAAATTGCCTTTCTTCTAGTCATTTTCCTCTTGATGTTTGAAATGGTATTTTTGAATGTAGCATTCGTGTTCCAAGTCCACGATTTGGCCACAAATGTGACATCGTTTCGTTCCTGGACATACGTGAGTCTTGGCGCAATGGGTACGTATGCCTTGTCCACAAGTAGGGCACAATCTCAGGAGTTGACAAGTACTTTTCCGCTGTGAAGCTTGCGTCTTCAAATGTTGTTGGTAGCAGGTTGGACTGACAAAAGTGCGTTGGCAAGCTGGGCAATGCACTCGTTCTTGTCCTTCGTCAAGGCAGGGTTTAGAGGCCAAACATCCCTCACATTTCGATCCGCAATGCTTGTGTTGCTCTCGATTGTTATAGCCATAGTCACATTTCTTACAATAATATCTGTATCCCAGGAATCCAGTGATGCTGGTAATGGTATCAAAATGTTCATCGTGATGATAGACGTGAATATATTTTCCGTCTTTGAAATTTTTGCCTCGAAATAACAGAGGTCCACTCACTTCTTGAGGGTGCACTTTCAAGGTGTAGCGTGGAGCAGCAGCAGGCAGGGTGAACCCTACAACTTTTTTGCTCGAGTCCGTTAACAAAAAATAAAGGTTCCTACAGGGGCTGAAAAAATAATGTCAATAACGCTAAACCGAACCTCCTAACTTTTAGTATTACCAAAACGGATAATGTTAGCTCATTTTTGTTATTTTATTTTTGATTTTTTGTTTTTTATGTTATAAGGCGTTTAATTTACTCGCGGGTCACTTAATTTTTGTCATTCACCCTGCCTGCTGCTGTAAATTAAACAGCCAGTATAAATATTATTAATAATGGTCGTTATTGGAGAACCTCATTCAGCTAGATTAGCAAGAGAGCGACTAGAAGCAATTAGAAAATATTTACCTGTTCGTGATGCTGTCAAGCAACAATTACAACAACGACAAGAATCTCAAGTTGAATTTGAAGAGGATACAAAACAATTATTTAAACCTATTACAGAGACAACTAAACCTCTTCTTCCTGTTTTAGAGAAAACCGCTGAGGCAACTGGAAAAATAGCAGAGAGAACAAAACAGACAAAAAGACTTTTACGTAGACTTCCAGCTGATATATCTGCTGCTCAACCAATACAACCAATACCTGTAGTTGCTGAAGCATCAGCCCCTAAACAAAAAATTCTTTCAACGAGCAATGCTGAGCTACTTGATAAATTTACTGAGGAATTCACTGAGACAATTAATATCATTAAAAACTTTGACGATTTAGCTAATTTTGCTGCTAAGAGTTTTGTTCAAAGAAATAAATTCTTAAAACCTGATCATCAAAATATCATTAAATCCCGTGAACAATGGCAAAGAGTACTATACCGCATACGTGCTGGCGTTGAGCAAATTAAATTAGATGATGAAATATACAGAGATTATAATAGGAATTTTAATTATTTAGTTAAATCAATTAAGGAAGAAGCAAGACAAGAAAGAGAAGAATCAAGACGAGAAAAAGAAGAATCAAGAATAGCAAAAGAGAAAGAAGCAGCAGAAAGACCAAAACGAAAATATACAAAAAGAACACAAGCTCCTCCTCCTTCTGAAACATTGGAATTACCACCACCATTACCACCATCACCACCACCATTATCATTACCATCACCAAAGAAAGAAACAAAATCAAAATATTGGTCGCCAGCCTCGCAAAAAATTCTGGAAGAACAACAATCATCATCACCACGTGTACAAGAAACACCATCACCACAAAAACAAGAATCTATTAATGAAATAATTAAAACTGCTGAATTTTGGAAAAGAAGGCGAGAAGAAGAAGAACAACGTGGTATAAGTGCAATACAAAGTATGGCCTCTACATATTCACCTGTTGGTATGCTTTTGGGTCTGAGAACTGAATTAGCGAATTTAGGATTATCAGAATCTGAAATTGATAATATTATTCCAGAATCCTATACAACATTTGAAATTAAAGGAAAAGGTTTTTCTACTGGAGGTGATTTTACTCTATGTCCTAATAACGTTATCTCTGACGTTGAACGACTAGAAATCCTCATCGGAGGAAAACGAGCCGGAAATAATTCCAGAGAAATCATTAATGAAGCAGCCGATATTTGCAGACGATTATTTACTGGCGGTATCATGGATGTTGATGTTTATCAGTCTCTTATTAATGAAATTGCCTATGACTACTACAGTGACTAAGTACGTAATTAAATACAATTACTATAATAAAATGATCGTATATAATACTCACCGTGGACCGACCATGGTCAGGGCAATAAACTCACGATTACCAGTATACAAAACAATCTACGGAGATGGACTAGGTGATGTTGTTCAGGGTCTATTTAGAAGGATAGCCCCAAAAGCAATACCGATCGCAAAGCAACTAGGAATGAAAGCTATTGATGTTGTTCGTGAAAAAGGTATTGGTGCTATGGGTAATCTCTCTGGTAAAGCATTTTCAGCGATCAAAGATAGACTAACACGATTAATACGACGAAAACCTCAACCACCAATAGAATTACCTAGTACTGAAGTAATGCCTGCAAATGTCAGTAAAATAATAAATCAAGTTGCTAATCAAAAACTAGCAGAGTTGGGCTGATGTACCAATGTCAGAAAAAGAAAAAAATATAACCGCTAGTCTGATAGCAGGAAGTGGTCTTCGTTTTAGACGATAATAATTATAATAAAGATGTTCAAGCGCATATCTGATCCAGCATTTGACATGGACGCACCAGTACTTAAAGATGAGTCTGTGCGTGATTATCAATATTATTCTTATGTTGCTCGAATTCCAGATCAGCGTGGACGAATTGAACTACAAGTTCAGGATACAAGTAGGTATTTCTTACCCGCTGAGGCTTTTATTGAAGTAGAAGGTGAAATTTTAAATATCGCTAATCCTGCAGCACCAGTAGCATATGGAGACGATGTTAGTGTCGGTTTTGTTAATAATGGTATTATGGCGTTATTTGATAGTGCTACGTATATGATTGATGGTAAAAATATTGAATCAATTCAGAAAGACGTTGACGTTGCAACGACAATACTTGGCCTTGCAAGATACAGCGACGATTATTCAAGATCGGCTGGCCCGTCAATGATGTTTGTAAAAGATACTTCTAATTCTCCAGAGTATCAACAATATGAAATAAGACGGCCAAGAAATTTTGCTAGAAACGCCGATGCTGATGTACAAAGTATGATTATTAATGTAGATCCAGATTTTAACTTAGGATTTAGATCACGTCGAGCAATGTTGCGTGGTGGAAGAAGAGCATTTTCATGTGCCATTCCACTATCACATATATTTGGATTTTGCAGAAATGTCAGAAAAGTCATTTTCGGAGCTAAGCACACAGTTGTACTTGTACGAAAAGCAACCGACGATGATGCAATCTGGCGACCCGCTGGTACTGATCCTGGTAGAGTAATTCTGACAAAACTTTCATTGTGGATGCCGGTGATGACTCCAACAGTATCTGAAGAAGAACGTCTAATCTCTTTTATGAGTCAAGGTGGTAAATCAGCGTTGTCATGGTTAACAATGACCACAGATGCTGTTCAGAGCGCAATTAATGGTTTATTTACATGGCAAATAGCCTCTCAACAGGGAATATCCGCACCATGATATATATTTATTGCATTTCAAGATGTTACACGAGTAAACAGTCAAAATCTTAGTATTATGATATTTGACAATCTTGGTGTTTCTGAGGTTTCATTAAGGATAAATGGACATCAAGAACCATCCGAGGATATTTTACTGAATTTCGATCAAAATCATGTAGCACGTGTATATCATCGTCTAATGACGTTCATGGGTCGTGATCAAAATATTGATACTGGTTTACAAATATCACAATTGGATTTTACAACCCTATATCCAATTTATTACTTTTCGCTCGAACATTTAGATTTAACCAGACAGTCAGTAGTTGATATACATTTTCGAGCTCGTGTTAACAGAAATATTATAGATATTCCTAATTACAGAGCAATTGCTGTCATACTCAGCGATAAATCGATGTTACTTGAAGGTGCTGGTGGACGAATGAGTCGTTGATGCTCCAGTAGAAAACATGTAATTAGATCGTTTATGAATATTATAATGTCGTATAATCACGTTAGTGTTAGTCTGACTCCTGGTCAGATTAAAAGGATACAATCAGCATCAAAAATAACTGTGGATTAAAAATATTGCTAAAGAAAGATCAGATGAGCGGTTCAAATAAATTATCTCTTACAGAACGTCAGCTCGGGCATTTCGATGAAGCCAAAAAATCAAATAAAGGTATAAAACTTAATCTTTCTGCTGGTGCCATTAAAGATATAATTAAGACGGGTGGTATATTTCCACCTCTTGCTGCTATACCAGCATTAATAGCCGCTGCAGCCCCAGCTGTTGCAAAAGCAGCTGCATTAGGCGCTGTTGGAACTGCTGCTGGAATGGCATTAAAGAAAGCAACAGGAAAGGGAATTAAAAAAAAGGGAAGGGGTCTAAGATTACCAGGGACTCCACATTCATGGTACGGAAAAAGCCTAAGATTACCGGGAACAGTTTACTAATATCTCCTATGTCCAATTTTGATTTACTAGATGCTGCTAAAAAATTAAAAATAAAAAAATTTAGAGGAGTTTTTATGCGCGATCAGTTACCGAAACAACCAAACAATATTGAAACCGGTATTATTAATCTCGATGAAAACTCTGGTCCAGGCACGCATTGGGTCGCTTATGCAATTGATCCACGTGGAATTATTTATTTTGATTCATATGGACTAGCTCCACCAAAAGAATTCTTAAAGTATATTAGCGGCTATCAAAGTACTCCAATATGGTATTCAACGTTACCAACACAAACATTAACTGATCCACCAATATGTGGTCGAGAAGTACTTAACGTACTTGATGCTATATCAAAATCAACAAAACCACCTCACAAAGTTGTACATGAATATACTACGACGTCACATTTAAACAGACATTAGTAAATATAATGGTGGATATTTTCGGAAGATCTTCTCGTGGTAAAGGTCATCAGCAAGCTGATTTATCTAAATACGCAACTCTCGATCAGCTCAGAAATGAGATTGATGATTTATTAAATATAACCAGTGTGGATCAAAATGAAGTAGTCGTTTTTCAGGATAAAGAAGGACGATTAAAAACTAGTAATCTACAACTGCCAGATGTACTTATACGAGTTCCTAATGCGGTTGTTAATAGTATAGTTACTTTTACTGATCAGGGTAAAATACAAGATTCCGGTACGTCAGTCAACGATTATATTAAGAAAGCTGGTGATTCATTTACAGGTTCAATTATCATGAATCAAAATAAAATTACAGGTCTTGGAAACCCAACCGCAGATGAAGACGCCGCAACAAGGAAATATGTCGACGATCAAGAATCTAAGTACGTATTGGCCAATGGCGGTATAATGCGTGCATTTCTTAATATGAATAATAATGGTATTAATAATCTTAGAACACCAGAATATGATTTTGATGCTGCAACGAAAAAGTATGTTGATGATAAGGAAATTCCTCTAAAAACAATCAATGACGAAATTACTACACTTAGTGCTAATTTTTCTAAACATTTAGAAACGTTCTTAAATTTTCGTAGAAATGTAAACAAAACCATTAAAGATTTATTTGGGGAACAACCAACCGTTGACATAAAACTAGCCGACATTAACACGAAACTCAACGACATTTTCAGTGGAATACCTAATATTGTTCAAAAAACTAATCTGATTAAAATTCCACACGGACAAATTAAAAATATCGTGTACACAGTAGCATCAGGATCATCAACATGGACACCACAAAATAACACACTCGAACATACCGTAGAAGTAACTGGGTTCTACGGGTTATCTATGTACGGTTCGGAAATTACTGCGGCAACTTCATTATCACCAAATGTATATCATAATCCTCTATTGGTGATGCTAACCAAGAATATGAAAGAAATCTTTACGCTGATATCAACGGAAATACCTCCGAGACGTTACTGGTGGTGCCTAGAATTCGTATCTGAAATTTAATTAAATGACGTTGTTAGTATAATGGATCAACCTCAGTCTCGCATCGACGTTCAACGTTACAGATGCAATCAGGTATGTGAGCGTCTCACTAAACTAAATAATTTTATCGACTATTATAACAAGAAAATAAAAAAATACAAAAGACGTATAGTTGTTATTGATGTAGTTGTTTACTCGGTTTCTGCTGTTATTGCTGGAATAGGATTATTATTATCAACATTGACGATGACAGCACCTACTGTTATAACCATTATTGTTTCAGCATCAACAACTATTGCTGGTGTTCTCGGTATTATAGCCAAAAAGATAGATACCTGTACAAATGATAAATTGCACGATTATATGATTAAATTACATACAGTGGCAGAGGCATGCTCTAAACTATCTTTGTACGTTTCTTCGTGTGTTAGTGATGGTGAAATATCCGATACTGAATTTGCTATGATTATGAAAACCTATGATGACGCTTTTAAGGTGATCGCTAATGATTTTAATGAATTAAATAATATTGATAATAATAATGACAGACAGGGAGTTACTTCAGCAGATCGTCACTAATACAACTCCGTCAAAAACTACTATGATATCGTTAAGTTTGACCAATCCTGAGTTTAGTGTCAATTTTCCAACATCAATTCCTGCAAAAGAAATAGCATTAGCGCAATTGCGAGTTTATTATAGCTGGCCAAATATTAGATCAAAACCATTTGGTGGACTGCAGCCAAATAATTCATTAGTATTCGCCAATAAGAATAAACCTGATGGAACTCCTGATTGGCAGGTAGTTGCTATTCCAACGGGCAGTTATCAAATAGAACAGATTAATGATGAGTTCCAACGCAGAATTAAATCTATTACAGGAAAAGAATCAAAAATAGCAATTACTGTCTACGAACCGACATTATCAGCGGTTATTGAAATAAATTCCCCTGATTATGCCGTGGATATTTATCAAAGTTCGATTAGATCAGTATTAGGTTGGCCTGAAGATCCACCGGTTTATCAAGGACCACCAGAACCACAACGATCTGATTTTGTCGTAGATGTTGAAAAATTTATACAACTTCCAGAATATGGAAAAACTTATCCGTTTATAGAGACTCCGGATGCTTATCGTGGTTATGCACAGTATATCATTATATAGATTTCGTTCGGGGTAAAGGTACAACAAGAATAGCAACAATTAATGTTGAAGAAATTAATTCAAAATCAAGACCAATTAAATCTGAACATGGACGTATACTTAATGATCTAAGAAATTTATTTTCCAGCATCAGCGCTTCCTACAATGATGACTTAAAAAATCAAATAATTGAAACAATACAACATTTGAATCAGGTTGCATCAGACTTAGAATATGTAAATAAGGCTATCGTTGATAGAGAAAAAACATTAAACGTACCGGTAGATAGATTTCTTAGTACTTATATAGTAAATGAAGATGATCCTATTCAGCGAGTAAGCTATAAACGCTTATTTAAAACAGTATTTCTTAAATATTATGGAATCACAGAAGAACAGCTACCAACATTTATAATTCCTGGATTTAACTCTGAGGAGCTAAAGAAGTCAGTTAATGATCTTATTGATGAACACTTTAAAAGAATATGTGATTCATGGAAAAAATTAATACCTACACCAACTATTCTTAAATATAATAATGATCCACATGGTGGAGGTCGCCATATCTCACCTGGTATTGTTAATATAACATCTACGATCGCGGTCAATCTAGTATGTGACGTAATTGATGACAGTTATCAAGTAGATCTTTCAAAGTCTAACCAGGCCCAACAGGGGTATATACTATATACATTCAGTCCTAAAGATCCGCCCGGGTGGTTAATTGTATCTGAGCCAATTAATCCAGTTTATCTACGTGTACATAATCCATTATTGTCAAGAATAAATTTCAAACTTACTGACCAGGCAGGAAACATTTTGGATCTAAGACAAGAGTCTCTTAATATTAATTTATATATACGCTCGTAGAACGTCTGATTAAATAATCAGGGGCTGATGAGTAAATACATGAATAATAATCAATTTCTATGATTAAAGCAATTGTATATATAATAAAGCGAGATAACTCGGCTATCTCTCTCTGCGGAGTAAATTGAACGATTATTTCCCTTACTACTACGTTCGATTTACAGACAACAAATACTTCTTTTTTTTCGTTAATTATTTAGTGACTTATTTCTTTTTCTGTAGGTGATTAGCTGTTAGTAAAGCATCAATTTGTAACAGAGAGCGATATTGATGCATCTTTTAACTCTGATAACCTTAAATTCACGTCGGTTTATACGAGTGCGTAAAGTTATTTTTAGCTATAACACATGTATTTGACCTTAACGAACGATAACTCTTACAGAAAATGTAATGTGCGATTATTTTATAAATCATGTTTGTAAATTAAGTAAATATACGCTACAGTTGTACAATAATTGTGATTTTATTCAGTATATTGGTCGTACGTAATTTGTCTGCTTATTCAGTGTTGGGTTAACTACATAATAATTTTAAAACGTCTATATGTATGAATCGGAAAATGGCTCAGTGGTATAGTTGTTGGACTATGATACTGACGACCGTGGTTCGATTCCTGTGGCTGACAAGTGTCGACAGTATTCGGAACGATGCTATTTTATAAGGTTGGGGAGCTCAGCCCCAACGAATTCAATACCCCTCATCACGTTAAACAACGTGGTGAGTGCGTTTTGCATTTACCCCTGGGTTTGATTTGATGGGGGGGGGGGTTATTGAATTCGCAATACAGAGGTCCCTAAAATAATCAGTAGCATGCCTGAGCTATCTACCTCATTTGAAAGACCCCCACAAGGAAACATTCAGAAAGAATGCTAGCCAAATAGAAACAGAACATGGAGTGCCAATAACGGTCATAAGAAAGACATCATCATGCAAAAAAGGACTCCATGAAAGACACAAAGGCTATCAGGGGCTTAGTGACGGGTAACCGCTTAGGATGCTACGGATTATTTTTGATATTTTTAGGTCAAACTTGAATGTCAAAAGTTAAAAACTTGAATGTCAATTATTTTTTATTTTAAAGAAATAATTATTATATAATGAACCAAGAAAATATTAATGATATTATTTCTGCTATTAAAAAATTAAAACATAACGGAATAAATCTATCTGATAATCTCGATCCTGAAAAAATATTATGTGATTATGAAATATTAAAACAAAGAAAAATTGACAATAAGTACACATTACCATCCAATTATAAATTCGTAAAATTAATCTATCAGTCTATGTTAGAATCATTGGCAATGGTAAATGAAAAGCAGGTAAAGCTATTTGCGCCTCTTGCACGTTCGATCGAAAATATCAGATCCGAACTGTCTCGTGAATACGAGAAAAAGAAAATTGTGGATAATCGTGTAATGCAATTAAGAAAAATTATGTTATTTGATTCTGTCAAAAATGAAAGTGACACTGAGAGCAGCGACGGTGAAGGTACTCATGGCAAAATATAGAGTCGAACTATATACAATTTATTTATTAGGAAGACAGAGTTAGATATATTCAAATATTATCTTCTGATCGTATTTGAATGAATATGCAGATTTTTGTATATGATCAGCTACAAATTGCACCGATTGTGGATTTATGCTAAAATGTTTTGCAGCCGCATATATTGATGGAAAAGTAATTTCTTGGTCTGTTTCTGTATTTATGGATTTAATAGATCTCTTTTTAAATACTCTACATTTTCCAGTATTTCCACGTGCAGAATTCTGACTTTGTGTAATAGCCTGCAGGTTAGATAACCGATTATTTTTGGGATTTCCATCAATGTGATCAACTACAAGTCCATTTTCAACTACTCCAAAATAACATTCGAATATAAATCTATTTGATCGATAATTTTTTTTCCCAGCAGTAAATCCAAAATAACCACGTTTATTAAGACTACCGACTGGGTTTTTCAATCTGCAGTGTCTGATTACACCAGCTCGAGACGCTTCATAATTTTTTATTATGGGATGCGCCACAAATTCGTTTTGCTCCATTTATATATAATATTATTTGTCTAAATCATTGTTTTGAAATCTGGCCAGATAATCTTCGACGGTTTTTATAGGAGATTTACCTGACGATGTATTATTTTTTTTTGTCATAATATCGTTTTAGTTCTCTGTATTTTTTTCCGCCACATTTTAGACACAATTGAGTTTTTCCTCTGACTCCAACACCACATTGCACACACGGTATTGGTCCTGTACTTCCATTTTTGATATTTTGCATATGGTAGTAGCAGTATTTTTTCAGGCACGGTTTATTACAAAGAGAAATATATCCAATTTTGAGCCAAGCACATTTGTTCTTTGTTTCAAGCATTATATATATACTAAAATTTTAATTTAAATATTTGTTTTAATTATATGGAGGAATTATCTGCAGTTGAACCTAAAAGAGCTAGATTCGATCTCGATCGATTATCTGAGTACAAATTTAGTACTTTGATGCAAGATCTGGCATTAACGGATGAGGATGTAACCGAACGTATTCGTGAAGCAAAAAATGAATTTCGTAATAGTGGCGCTGCTCATGTATGGTCAACATTCAGAGTTGGAAATGTTACTAATATGATGAATGACGAACGAGGAAAAGTAATTATTAATCACCTTGATGATCAAAAATATTTTATTTTAATAAAATTTATTGTAAATACAGAAGAAGATATTTGGATTATTCGTGATAAGCGCGATCCAGTACGCATACAATCAGGAAATAATATTGTTCTCTTAAATAATAAATCTAAACCCGGAATACTGACTGGTATTGATAAACCATATTATGAACGGGGGTACCCTGTGACTGCAGTTGTATATGCAATATATCCGCTTAATAATAAACCTGACGTCGGGGATCTAAAGCCTATGAAA
This sequence comes from Megalonaias nervosa, assembly GCA_016617855.1. Taxonomy (NCBI): domain Eukaryota; kingdom Metazoa; phylum Mollusca; class Bivalvia; order Unionida; family Unionidae; genus Megalonaias; species Megalonaias nervosa. Next base: position 211,491 of record JAECUM010095432.1, read on the forward strand.
CTGTCAGAGTCAAGAATAAACTGTGTAGCTGAACGAGTTACAGAACATTTTACAAACGCGATACGTGGTAATGGTTTAACAGATTAAGGCATAAAAAAATAAATATGTGGGCAGAATCAGTTAAAGATACCGGAGCATCTATTAAAGATGTTGCTGATCTAGAAAAGAAATTAAGATTTCCAATAACAGTAAAGACGCTGACGGGAGAGATTTTATATAAATCAAAATACACAAAAAATGGAGCTCCAATAGATATTATTGATCATAATTCGCATGCGTGGACCTCAGCAGTAACAATATTTCCACGAGATAGAGCGGTTAAATTTTATGATGGACATATATTTGACTTTATCAAAAATATCAGTAAAAGTGACCCTGTATCCGTTTGGTTATTTCAAAGTTCAGAATATGATTATTACGATCAATTTGTACGGCCTAATGGTGATATTTACCGTACAGAATCTCATAATGTAGAAATGGAACATCTTGCGCTGAAATATACTTCAGACGATGTCAAAGTTAGACTATTATTAAATAATTGTTTTACAGTTCCATCTGTAGCGGCTCATTTCGCTCAGGAGAAAAATTTATGGAAACCAACACGATCAGAATTTCTTGAAGATATTCATAAAAGCTGTGTAGAATATGGACACGGAGGATTATGGAATACTAAATATAAGTGTAATGACGTTATATCTGTTGATATGGTAGCGTGTTATCCTGGAAGTTTTCTTGGATACGGAGAATGTTCTAAATACTTTAAGAAATTCGGACATCCATCACACGAGATGACCAGGGTTGCGATAAACGGACCATTACCAGATTTTGACTTAACCGGATTTGCTCATGTAGAATCATTCGAGTTTGCAGAAAATCTCCATCCGATTACTTATGCTTGGTTTGGAAGACATTTTTGAGAAAAATGTTGGGTTCCAATAGTACTATTGCGATATATGCTTGATGTTGGAATTTTAACATTATTGAAGGTGAGTGAGGCGATTATATCGTATAGTCCACAGAAACAAGTTTGGTTACCAGAACCAAATAGATTTAATATTGATAATGCCAGGAAAGAATTTCCTAATCTTAATGAAGATGACATTATTAAAATTACTAATAATATACGTAAATGCAGAGACGAGCATGATGAAAAACTTGCAAAAGATCTTGGTAGAAAGATAATTGGTAAATTTACTCAAGGAGGAACCTATGATCATAAAGGACACTGTACAAGATTGATTATGGACGATGCTGAACTCGATTTTATAATTGCTGATACAACGGAAAAAAATACATTTATAAATCGGAGTAATGCTTATTTGTCAGACGGAACCAAACTAGGTACAATTGTGAGTTATCTTGATGGTGACTCACCGCAGTTTACTCTTTTAAGATCATCTATGTTGGCATATGTTTCTATAAATCTACTGTCTATGATAAATAGATTTCCTCGTGATGCTGTCAGAGTAGCAACGGATTCGTTTTATATAAATAAAAAATATACAGATTTATTAAAACCGCTACTTGGTAATGGTGAATGGGGATCATGGAGAATAAAACAAGAAAATATACTTAGCTATTCTGAATCTGCCGACGTTGAAATTAGGGAAATATATTACAAAAATAATATTCAAATATCAAAATCATCAGCACCATCTGTATATGATCCTGTGGCTAGACATAAAACTGTTTATCTTAACGGATACGGTGGTTCAGGTAAAACAACACGTGTGATTAAATTATTCATGAATAATAATTCAGATATAATTGTTTTGACACCGACACATAAATTAGCCAGAGAAATAAAAGAGCGAGGAGTAAAATCGTGTACTTATCATAGTTTCTTTAGATGGTGTGGAGACGCATGGACTCCTGAGAGAATGGGTGAAAAATATATACCTAAATATATTATATGGGACGAGATATGCACGGTGTCGTTAGAAATATTTAAAACATTTCTTGAATGGCTATTGACGAAGAATACTGCTATAATAATGTGCGGTGATCATGGTCAACCACCACCTTTTATTGGACAGTCTCCACATGAATGGCTGAAGAATAACGTAGATTATTACGAGGAAATAAATGATGACCATAGAGCTATTGATGAACCGCTGAAGGGGTTTAAAAGGTTAATCAGACTACAGCCAGATAAAATACAATGTGAAATAATGCGTAAAGTAATTCCAGAGACTACAATGAATGATTTTCTGAGTTTATGGAATCCCGCTGATTTAATAGTAGCAAGTAGAAAGATAGTTCGTGATGAACTACAGGAGAAATTATTTCTGTTACATAAAGAAAAGTTTTCAGATCTATCTGTACCATTATGTTATCGCCCAGCAGATACTCGACGGCAGAATATTGATGTTTAAATTCCTGGTGGTGGAATACAGAATCTTGTCTTGAATGATATTGTTTTAGTCGATATTAATGTTGTTGAGAATGCGCTGAGTATGAATAAATCACCGTGGACGTTAGGATACGCTATAACTATTCACTCGTCACAGGGGTTAACTATTTCCGATACAAATATCTGGATTATAGATGATCGGATCGAATGGTCAAATTTAGTCTATCTCGCAGTTTCTAGAGTCAGAAGAATATCTCAACTACATAGGGTTATTATAAATTTTACAGAAAATAATGATCAGACTGTTAGCAATGACGTAATAAGAAAAAAACTATCTGGTTATAAGCAGTGTGATAAAAAAAATAATCGTGATTTTGATATTAATGTTGAATTTATTATAAAACTAAAACAACTACAGAATAATAATTGCGCACGTTGCAATTGTAATATGTTGTGGCAATATTCGAATAATAATCCAAGACAATTTACCGTAGACAGAATTAATAATGATCTTGGTCATACACGTGATAATGTGATGCTGACCTGTCTTGAATGTAATCGACGTAGAGGTTCTGGTTATGTAATTGTATGTGGTGGTAATTGTGTGTCTTTAGGAATTACCTGTAATTGTTCACGCACAAATCCACGTTGAGGGGCTCTCGAATCTAATCTGTAGATTGGAGGTCTACCAGTGGATCTAACTACACTAGAAATTGTATGTGTAGTCACACTCCATATAGGATCAGTTGCTCTTTTTTTACCACCTTCAAGTTCGCCAGGTTCATATAAATATCTTACAGTTACATTACCTAATACTGGTTGAGGTTGATGTCTATCATCACTGCGGGGTATATATTTTTTTGTGATCGCATTAGAAGGTTTCATTGAAGTTGAACGAGTAATTTCGTTATTTAATGCAGCTATCACACTTGGTAACCTTGCAACCCATTCACGAGATCTCTCACCGGATTTAAAGTCAGTAGATATTTCTTTTGCGTATTGGTATCCAAATAACCGCTCAGCAAGTGTTCGATTAAATCGTTCAACGATTGTTTGATCACGATAAATTTCAGTATGTCCTCGTCTGATTTTAACGTTATGTTTTTCCATCAACGATAATACTGCACCGAGAAATTCTTTGCCAGGATCAACTTGTAATAACTGTGGCCATCGCAAAGGTCCTCGCTGATAAATTCGTTCAAACGCAGATGAAACTTCAAACGCTGTCTTTGTTGATAATGGTTCAGCTTCTTTATATCTACTTGCAACGTCAACGACAGTTAATGCGTATTTGTATATGCGTGATTGACGTTTACCAATTTTAATGGTATCGTGTGGTAAAAATAAAATATCTGCTTGATGAACCTCATTAGGAACGCTGACATCAAAATGTGCATATTGAATATTTTTAGGTGGTGGTAGATAAATTTGCCATATTGCCTGTCGTGCTAACCATGCTGCAGCAACAGAACGTGAAACTTTTGCTGCTTCAGATAATTTACTAATAGCTGATCTGCCTCTCCAATATCCTCTTGGGCTATAATAAATGGATTCCATTATAATATTTATATAATTACCAGCCCCTAACATTATTTTACTTTTCATGGCAGATTTTACTAGAAAACTAGCTAATTTATCTCTGACAGATTTATTAGGTATAGAATTTAATGCATGAATCAATTTTACATCTGCGAGATGCCTTTGTTGTAAATCTTTACTTTTATACGCAATGTCATGAACATGACATGCTTTATCAATCTTATTTACTGGATGTTCTCCTGATCTTGGTTGATCTTGATTATCAAGTCGGATATCAAGTCGAGTTCCAGGACCGCAATAATTATATCCAGGAAGATGTTTCTCACCGGGATATTTAGCCCACGGAGTTCCTGGTAATTTTCCTAATAAAGCGGCTATATCTCCACCTGTCTTTGTTTTAACAAATTTGTATTTCTTCGTGCCACATTTTACACATTTGCCTGTCAGAGCACGTCGTTTATTTTTTGTTGTTGTTGTAGTTAATTCAGCAGTGGGTGTAGGAATTTTACACCGAACACAATATAGACTCATATTATTTATTATATGGATATAATTGACTTTTCGGCGACACGAAAACAGGAGCCAGTGAAGCATCATCCAGCATTACCAAATTCGATAAGGATGATTATAATAGGTCCATCTGGATAGGGTAAAACACAACTATTATTAAATTTAATAATGAGATGGTTGAGATGGGACAAGCTGTATTTAGTAGCACCATCCGTAGATGATCAACACTGTTACGAAGTACTTAAAGATTTTAATGAAAATGCAAAATTGCTGAATGAAGACGGTGATGATGTTGTTGACTTTATCACCGATATTGATGAGGCTCCATCTGTAGATGACCTAAATGGATTTATTAATAATTTAGTGGTATACGATGACGTTATGTTGGACAGACAAACAAATCCAGCTAGAATATTTTCTCGAGGTAGACACAAGAATACAGATGTTATATACGTCACTCAGCGATATACACAAATACCTAAAGTGATCAGAGACAACTGCAATATTTTAGTAATGTTTAATGGAGTAGATAATTATACTTTACAGAATATTTATTATACTTGGTGTTCAGGGGATATGGATATGATGAAGTTCAAAAAACTTTTTTGCTCAAGCACAAGCTGTTCTGTTTGGATTTATTACAATAAATTTACATGATCCAAGATCCAGATATCGTATAGGTCTAGATAAAATCTTTGGTTAATTTACAGCAGCAGGCAGGGTGAATGACAACAATTAAGTGACCCGCGAGTAAATTAAACGCCTTATAACATAAAAAACAAAAAATCAAAAATAAAATAACAAAAATGAGCTAACATTATCCGTTTTGGTAATAATAAAAGTTAGGAGGTTCGGTTTAGCGTTATTGACATTATTTTTTCAGCCCCTGTAGGAACCTTTATTTTTTGTTAACGGACTCGAGCAAAAAAGTTGTAGGGTTCACCCTGCCTGCTGCTGGAGCTAAGACGTCTTGCAATTTTTGTATTTCAGGAATACAAGAGGACGTGTCTTTATCTAGCACCGCTTGCTGTAACAGGAGTTCTGCTTCTCTTTGTTGTTTGGCTCGGTCCGATTGTTGAATAGTTTTACAGGCTCTTTTCCTTTACGCCGTGTCGTTCTTGTCGGCATACTTTCGTCCCACCACGATGGCACGGGCTAAACACATCTTGTCTTGAGGGTTGCTAATTTGGACGAGGCTCGTTTTCCTGCTGCGAAGATTGCCTAACAATAACACCTTTTTGCGTCCTGTCCCTTGGGGAAG